>JALLOT010004234.1:0-10482 GCA_036939595.1 Thalassiosira livingstoniorum | reverse complement strand
TCTTTTCTAGGTTCTTTTCTAGGTTCTTTTCTAGGTTCTTTTCTAGGTTCTTTTACAGGCTCTGATAAACACAATTTAGACACAACAGGAATTTCAAATGAAGATACAAAAACTTCTTTCAACACATCAACAATACTCAGAAGTACCTAAAAGGGGATGAAATAATCTTGTTGCCCTTCACTTCCCTCCAATTTTTTTCTTGCACAATTCTTTTGCAAAAGTGCCTTTAGTATTTTCAGAGTTTTCAAAGTGGAAATCTCTTGGATATTCAAACAACTTATTTTGTTCATGTTCTAAAGTCAATACAACAAAGCCTAATGATAGTGATGATTACAATACAATACAATACAATACAATGTAACAATATTCTTTTAAACCAATATAAATCTGCCTTAAAAGCCACTACTTTTGGAATAACAGAATTTCAGTTGTTCAAACATTTGTCTACCACACTGTAATCTTATTCAAGCCATCAATATTTTTTTTATCTCAAATCTATTGTAATTGTACAAAAGTCTCTCCCATGTGGTCATTTCTATTACTACATGATTATATATCATTTAAAGACAAAAGAATCGAAGTGCCCCACTCTTGAGTGAATGGAATTCCAAGTGATTTTTGCAACATGTTATTCTTTGGCCTTTGACAGGCTGAAATTAGCATTCAACTTGCAATTGATCAAGAATCAAGAATATTCATAATTACTCACACTGTTGAATCAGGTTAATTTTTCATCCAATCTTTTCATTTTGGCACAAGTTCATGTAAGTACCTAATTACTAAATTCAAATGGGGTCATAGAAAAATTGATCTAAGTCTACATAGATGAAAAATGTGTGACCACAACTGCACAGAAATGTACCTGTGCACATTTTCTGTTGTAATACCACTAGTGCAGAAGAATACAAAAAAAGTGCACGGGGCACCTTTCGCTTTTTTTATATTCTTCCGCACACACGGTATCACAAAAATAATCACACTATTATCTCATCGCGGTTTTTGGGTCACACGTTTCGAATTCCGCACTCGCGCCAGCTGGCGCTCGTGCCGAATTCGAAACGTTGGACCCAAAAGTCGCTCTGTGAGAACAGTGCGATTATATAGTATTCTTTTGAACTGGTGGGAATACTACAAACAAGTTTTCTCTTGACTCTTGACTCAGCTCAATTTTTCAGTCACATCTTTGTTTAAACAAGAATGATCAGGTGAAGATTTTGAAAAATGCAACAGATAAATTGATGCTGACTCAACTCTATATTTATCAATATAATAATTCAAGTACAAAAGAATAAAAGCAGAAAGGAAGAAGTGCACTTTTTCTGTATTCTTTTGGACTTGTGGGATCACATTCAAATCATGCTGGTTGTACATTGATTTGGGCTGACTTAGAAAGCACCTCACTTAAAGTTCATTTCACTAATATACTGCTCAATTAATTCTGAAAGTTTTTCAGTGAACACCATGCATATCACCATTCTAGGTAGTACCATAGTAATCGTGATTGTGGACATGCTACTGAAAACACAAGAATTGTAAGTATGACACAGTGTGACTGAATTAAAAACATGATCCAGAAAGATCCAAATGATCAGGTGTCATCATTATTTATTAAATGCCATTTTAACTATGCTTGGAGAGAGAAACCCAATCCAAACAGAATCATACCTCTAACTAGAGCGTTGTCTATTGGAACATTATTTACCAACCTTGGAAGAAGAGAAGATCCATATTTTTTTATTATTTGATCATCGCTAATAAACTTTAACATCGCCAGTGCTCATAACAACATCATGCTGTCACACCCAAAATCCGAAACCCGGCGTTTGGCGTTTGCCAATTTCCACTCACAGGGAATGGCAAAATGGAGCTCTCCTTTTCGAGAGACAGGCTTTAGATCTGGGAGTTGGGAGAAATTGCGTTATTTTCCTGATGCACAATCTACAAGATAGAGCAATTGCAATATCATTTTGGCGTCCTAGAGTAGGCACCCGTGTTCCATGTTATGAATGGTCGAACATCGAACATTGAACAGAGAACAGAGAACAGAGAACAGAGCGACAGCCGATAACGGACAAAGAACCAGCAGCACCTTCGTTTACAAAGATCGATAAGCCTTTAATGGACGCAGCAAATTCCCGCAATGTTCCCGCTTCCTTTTGAGCCCGTCGCCGAGCCTCCTTTTCTATCAGCTACACACTACTAAGTACATAGTGGGGCGGGGGGTGGGGGGTTGCCATTTGCCATCGAGCATCGGGGCAATCGAGGCAATCGAGGCAATCGAGGCAATAGGGTGGGGCATTGTCAAGAGAGGTGTAGGTGGAACAAAACTCGGCAATTTACTGTGTCGAACCGCGGTGTGTGGGTGGGAAAATGAAGGGATATTAAAATATGAAAGGAGGATGAATGATGAATTGATATGCAATGGATTTGTAGATTGGCTGTCGTTTATGTTGTCCGGAACTTTGGATGATTGCTTTTTCCAATGTTAATGGCTGGTATGATCCTAGAAGAAGGCCCCGTCGGTTCATCGGTCAGCGGGCTCATCGCCTTCAATATTATCATTGGCCGATGGAAGCGACTTTTCAAATGGACGGCCTTCTGTCAAAGCAGGAGCGTTCAGCATCTCCCGTTCAATGCATCTGAAAAAGTGGTTTGGTCAATGAGGAGGTGCGCCCGTTTTTTTCTTCTTCTTGCTCTGAACTTTGAAGACACGCCTTTCGGGATGCTCGGCTTTTCAATGTTCGTGCTAAATTTTATTTTCTCATGAATCTTGGACGTCTGGCGAGATATTGCATCGAGCAGCATTCTGCCTATTTGACTAGGGAAAAATCACAAGAAACTTTGCATTCATGAAGTTTGTTTATAAAAATGATGGAAATAGATCCATGCCTAAGGTTCCGGCAAGCAAAAATGAACAACATACGGGCAGAGGAATTGAAAAAAATCTATCTTTGCTATCTTTTTCCAGATGGGGTCATAGTCCGTTTACATTGCACATCAAGGAACAACTTATCAGGTCACTCTTAATTTTTGTCTACCCATCCAAAAACTCCAATCATTTCATCTGCATTGGTTTGACAAGGCCGCAAATTGGTAGGTATTCGGTGCTTCTTTGGTTACAGAAAGTTCACATTGCAGTAAAGCACTTGGCTTCGATTGGATGACCCAAGAAACCATCGTGACACAACAATCAATCCCACTCCAGGGAGAAGTTCTGCGCTCAAACACAGCACGAAAACTAAAAGCCAGTCGTATGTGGCTTTCGGCTCTTTGGATCAACTGGGATAGTTGAGTGATAGTATGGGCATGCGATGGTTGAACACACCCATTTCATTCAGAATCTAATACTGTCTCGATCGCCGTGGGGGGGATACGGCATGAACTCAAAGGAGCAGTCCCGTCAGCTTCAAATTCAACAGTAAGAACCATGAACGACGGGTGGAAATGGCATGATAATTCATTTGACAAACTCACTCCAAGCAATTCATCTTGATTCAACCCAATGATTTGTAGTGAGTTTAAATGTGACCATGAGGTAAGGCACGACAAAATTGCTTTTCGTGGAAATTTTCTATCACTTTTTTCAAAACGATTCGTGACAACAGCTGAAGCTAAGTCTTCCAATGTTTTGGTTCATTATTTCATACTGTTTTTAAATCTTACAGAAGTCTTTGGATGCACACTTTTGCTTTTGCAAGTGTTGATTTTCCTCCCTCACTCAGATGATAACAATCAAAAGTTGGTGTCGGCCTCTTTCTCGGGCTCTTGATTTGGGAAGAATCGGAGGATTGGAATTGGGGACGATGATTGATTGAGGTTAAGCTGAATTGAATGGGAATATGGAAGGCAAAATAAGACATTATTATTACGAGCAGAAGAATCAATGGGAAACATCCTCCAACAACTTCGTTTTCTAAGTCAAAACACGGATTGATGGAAGTGCGTCCCGTCTCCAGCTGCATTAGATGATGGCGAGTTGCACATAATGTCTAAGAGCAGGGGCAGAACTGTTCGACAATTAAATTGGGAAATATAGGGACGTCTTGTTTCTGTAACCGAGCATATTAACGGACAGTTCTCTGTGGTGCACTCTTTCACATTGCTTCTATTCCAACAATCAAGCTCCCGCTAGTGCTAATAATTGGTCAACAATTGTCCATACAATCGAAATTCCAATCTTCTTGAGCATGAATAGTCAATTTCGGGATGCACAATGCTATGCTCTAAATCACTGGTAAGATGTGTGAGAAGTAAGATTGCAAAAATTGTTATTCCCATCTTCTTTTATTGTACGGATCATGTGAAATGCATGGTAAGACCAACTATGAGAACACCAAACTTTCCAAAAATGATTGAAACATTTTTTATTGATCCCATTTTTCATTCCATAAAAATGGTATTTTGAGAAATAAACAATCAAACAATTGTGCCATCATGGAGAAATCCTCTAGCTCAATTTCTGATGACAAAGCAAACGACAGCGGTCGTCGAGATCGTCAAGGCTGTCAAAATCGCCAATCAGACCACCCAATTGAAGAAATTTCAACAGACGGCCAGGCGTCCTTAGCATCAACTCGTCTTGCGGCACTGATTGAAGTCCAGCAGGAAATCTTGACAAGGTACCATCAATTGCAATCATCCGGAGGCAGCTGTTCAAATGAGGCGCATTCGTCATCAGAGCAGATATTGGCAAAGCTAGAAGCTGCTGGGATAGCATTTAGACCGATCAATCAAACGTCAGAAGTTGCCGAAAGCAATGAGGCCCTAATGATTGACGAGCACACAGAGAGGAGAGGCGAACATGAGGGTGATATCAACAAGGAGGCTCCAGAAACAGTCGAAGACACTACGGACGACACCAATGTGCCATTGCCCTACGAATATTTAGTGGACAACTCTTATGGAGAGAAAAAATCAGCAACAGCTGATCAGGAAGCTCCTGAATTTGTAGCCGAAGTTTCCGCCAGGCTTGTGCAAGATCCCACTCAAATGTTGAATTGCAATGTTCAACAAATAGTATCCGAGCAATCACCTATTTTTGATGGCATTCCCGTTCCCGAAGGACCGCGAATTTCAATCCAAGCTCATTCAGAAAAAAATCCAACTCCAATGTGTGATGCCATTCCTATTCCTGACGAAACACTAGATTCCAGGTGGAAAAGGCCTCGATTAATAACTTTGATTGTCTCATTTTTCTTGGTAGTATTAGCAGCTCTGATCACAACACTCGGAATAATTTTGGGTCAGCCAAAGAGCCTTGCTCGCGGTGAAATTTCTCTTGTTTCTGAGCACTCTACTTTTCGAAGCACTACTACATTGGCACCCCTGGAGGAAAGTAGCACTATTACAACATCAACTCCTTTGCTAACCCTTGTCGACGAATCTTTGACAAGTCTCTCACCAAATGTGGCAACAAAGAATTTGACAACCAGTGTTCCTCATTCTGCTACATTGAAAATTACAACTTATGCCACAAGAGCAGCAACAAAGACATTAACAACTACCACAGCAACACCTACCACTACTACGAAGCATACTACGACAACCACAACAAGAGCAACTACGGCGGAGCCTACTACTACAACGTCAACTGATGTAAAGGCTACGACCACAACAGCCCAGACAACTTCTTCAGAGCCTACTACGACAACCACACCGACAACCACTTCAAAGCCTACGACAGCAACAACAACAACTACCTCGGAGCCTACTACAACAACCTCACCAAGAACTACCACTGCAGAGCCAACTACCAGTACCACTACCAGTACCACTACCAGTACCACTACCAAAACTCCACCCACAACCACCACAACGACTAGGAAACCCACCACCACAACTACAACCACAACAGAGACTTCTAAGCCTCGAGTGTGTGTGAGATTCCTCCAGTCTTTATTTGGTGAAAACTGCGCCACTGATTGCTATCCTTCATTTGCCATTGATGGAGACACAGCAGTTGTAGAAAAGAGGCACCAGACACTGCAGTTTTTCTCCATCAACGATGGTAACTTTGATTTGGAGACAACAATCAAAATGAACCTCGATGCTTGGGATGTTTCAGTTTTTGGTGATGTTGCTGCTGTAGGAACACCTGTTGAAGATGACGAAACTGGAGCAGTCTATGTATTTGAACGAACATCTTTTGGCACTTGGAAGCAAGCCATGCGGATTGTCCCAAATGAAATAATTGGTCAGAAAGCAAGGTTTGGGGAAGTAGTGAGCCTTTACGATGATGTTCTTGCCGTGGGTGCTCCTTACAATTGGAACGATTATGAAAATGGAGGATCCGCCTACGTTTATCGAAGATCTGGTTCCACTTGGAAGTTAGAAACTAAACTTGTTCCAACAGAAGCAACATTGTATGAGTATGGTGCTTCAGTTTCAGTTGTGGACAAGACAGTTGGAGTGGGAGATCAGCATCAAGTATTTGTATTTGATTTTGATACCCGTTCAAAATCATGGAAGCAGTACGGGAAAACGATTTTCAATAACGATTGTGAAAGTTGGTTTGGTGTGAAGGTTGTACTAACAAATGACAATGGTCTTCTGGTTGGATGTGAAAAAGAAAGTAAACTTGACTATGCAGGAGCAGTATACTATTATAAACGATTTGATGCGGTTGGTGAATTCTTTCTACATCAAAAACTCATGGCTTCCGATGCATCTGATGGCGAGCTTTTTGGGGGGAGTGCCCAAATTGCAGCAGATGGAACAGTCATGGTTGTTGGCACAAGCAATGAACAGTATGGAAAGGCCTACATTTTTGCAAATGTAGGAAACTATTGGACAGAGGTGGAAAAATTAGATGCACCTACTGGCAGTGGTACATTCTTTGGAAAGCAAGTTGCCATATCCCAAAACATGATCCTCCTTCACTCGAGAACCAATGTGTTTGTGTACAAACTGGATTTAGATTATTGCTGATGCTACATTTATACGGTAGAAAATCAATTTTGGGTTGGCCTTTCTTGTTTTTACTTCTTTTGGTTCGGCGTCATCCCCCAAAGGCTAGCTCTGTACACAAACGTTCTCTGTCTCTTCTTCTGATACTCCTGCCTGCCCTGCCTAGTTTTATTGGTTTTACTTGATCTGTTTGGAGCATTGGCAAAAGTTGCTTTAGAAATAGATTCCTTCTGAACCCTAATTTTTTGCTTTTCTTTCGTGCACTTCAACTATTTCTTTTGCCCAATGTCGTGTATGATGAAGATGACAACGAGGTGTTTTGAAACATTTTTATTGCTCTCACCCTTCAGCATCAATTTATTGGTCCTGTAGAAGACTCATGTTTTTAAAAGATGCAGTCATTAGAGCTAATCTAATTTGCTGGAACAAAGGGAGTCTACTTAGGAAGGTAGAATCCCTTTGCGCCAAGTCTGTTCACCAGTAGCTGACCGTACCCTAGTAATAGCAGCAGTAGTAGCACAAGCCTCAACAGACATATTTCCATATGCCTGTATTAATTTTTGAGACTGCACACAAGCTCAGCTTGTGCCTGTTCTGTGTCTCACATTTTAAGCTCACTGTGTTACATGACAGACAAGAGACTGCTACTTCAAGCACTAATTTATCTCACCAGTTTAGCTCATAAATATAGGCAAAACATTTGAATCACATCTATTTCCTCTACTTAGCTAGTTGACTCCAATTCAACAATTCCAACTATCCCTTCCCAGGCAGAATCCTAATATTTAGTTGATAAGATTTTCGTTCTTACTTAAACAGTATTTTCAGCTCCCACAAACCAGCTTCACCTGAGCTGAACACATTTCCTAGAAGTAGATGTTATATCCCAAGACCTTTTGTTTTAATTCATCTTTTTCTACATAGCAAATATTTCACTTTTTTGTTCATTTCTCCAAATTATGACACATCAAGTTCTTTCAAAAAAATTTTGGAATTTGAAACCAAAATGATGGCTGGCGATGCAGCCACAACAGTGGGCATGTATTTGTGTTGACAAGGTGTCTGTGCTGGAGCAGGGGCTTATAAGAGAGTGGAATTCCTTCCAGAGCCACATTTGTTCTATTGTAGTAAGTAATCATTCACGTGAAAATGATTTTTTTATAACTTCTCACCAATGACCTTCATCCAGTTCAAACAACTCATCTTGATTCCAAATCAAGCTGAGCTTGGGGCTTTGGTGGACAGGGTTCAAGCCCCGAGCAAGCCACACAACCCACAACCAAAAATCCACAACCCGCAACATGATTCTATTGGTTTCAGTCGAAGTCTAAAAAATCATGCAAAACCCACGATTAGAGGTTTTAAAATGCATTTTTTAAAAGCATTCTCTCTGACAATGACATTTACATTTGTTGATATACAATATCACACGCACTCATCACTACACCAAAAATACAAAAATATTAGTAAAAATATTTTTTTTATGCATCAATATAACAATAATGGTATAATCTAAAAAATAACTTCTGATGAAACAAAAAACATGCATAAACAATTCTTTGTTTTATGCTTTAAAACAACATGATTCAAATGAATGGCATTATCAAATAGTCAAATCTGTGTTTACTAAACTGCATTTCTATGAATTTACAATCTCATTTGAAAACAAGTTACCATTCTCACTTAATACTATAGAGTTTCATGCTATTGACATTGGAAGTCTCCTCTTTTTTGATACCAATACTTCTGCTCTAATTCTAAATTGTTACCATTGTTGACACTTCAAAAAAATTCTTTGTGACTAGATGATTAATTTGCATGCATTGAAAAAATGAATGAATGTTACTAATCAGGTTTTGATATATTTTTTATTGTTTTTTTTTGTTTGGTTCAGTGAGCTAGGGATATCATGAAAATCCAATTTCTGGATTCAAATTATAATAAGTTCACTTTTCATAAGCTAAAGATATTTCAGACCATTAAGGAAGGATTCTCTTTTGACATTATTTGAGTTTGCAGTCGGAATGAATTATTACAACTGTTATTTGATTTTGAAACAAATCATCATCATAAATTGTGATATCATCTGTTATTGCAACAGCATATTCAAATCTAGGGCTTTTCTTTCTGAAGGCCCTGGGTGGAGAGCACATACAAGGTTTTCTCCCATCTTCACTACTGAAAGTGTTTCATGAGGTCATGATGTATCTTAATTTTTAATTTTAGAAAAAAATCATTGCTTTTTTTGGTAGTAAAATTCATTTAGTGTTTTCTGATTGTTAATTCATCTAGTGGTGTATACTTGTTAAGTTATCTACCACAATTACCATAGAATATGTAGGTACCTACACTTGCCAAAAAATTGGTGCCTACATTTTCTTGCCATGTTTTCAACTGTTCCTACATTTTTACAAGTGCCTGCATTCTCAAAAAAATATGGACCCACTGCCACTTAATATGGATGCATGGAGTTTGGAGTGGAGATGGCTCATGACAAAAGATATGAGCAGAACTAAGTCTTGCTTAGGTAGGACTTAGTTCTACTCATCTTTTTTGTAGTACTACACAATACAATAATTGACCTGATCAAGATACAATTGCACAATATTGAGTTATGTTGTTATGGTATTATCAGACTACTACCATGCAGTATCAATTGGCATCACATAATGATTACAATGCAATATCAATGGACACAAAAGAGACCATAAAAATAATGGCATCACATTATGATATTACAAACAATAATATGTAGTTCTGTTGGTTATCTCCTAATATGATCTCAAAAAATATTGTATAAATCAAATAATTTAGTACTTAAATGAGAATTTTGTTGTCCTCTTCAGAAAAATGAGGGTATTCACCCACCTCTGCTTCATCTTGGAAGGTGTTATAATAATCACTGTCAATTTCTTTCTGCACCATGAATTTGACCTGTCCCTCAGAGTAGGGAACAAGTGATGCATTGTCATTACTTGCAAGCTTTGCCTCAGTTTTGTAACCATATGCTATCCATTCCTTACAACAAAGTTCCTCTGACTCTTGATCCCAAGCTAAGACAACCCAGGTTGCAACTTGTGCCTCAAGGAGGAAAGTGGTGCAGTAGTTTTTGCATTCAAGGGGGCAATAAAAACACATTGTTCATATAGATCATGCAGATAGTGGTTGGGCAACAGAATTCAACCCACAAAGGACAATACCATAGTCAAATTCATGTTCTCTGCCTGGTGATAATGTATAGTTTTAGACAATTTCCCTATTGTTGCCTTTGAAGTCATCAAGCAACAGACCAACTCTCTTTTCAAAGCTGTCTTTGTATGTTCTACCAAACCCTGACAAACACACTTTTTGCAAACAAAGCTTAGATAATATACCCCTAGAGTTTGCTTTTGTACTTTCTGCCAAATAGCATTTGTCCCTGGGAGGGTAGTGGATGCCAAAACTGTTCAGTACATTATTACTTATCTGATATATTAATATGCCTATGTGGCCACATTTCTTGCCAGGAGGGTACCGCTAATGGATTATTTTTTTGGCGAATTCTGTGTTTTTTAATCGCTGATGTTCTCCAAACAA
>JALLOT010004233.1:0-10480 GCA_036939595.1 Thalassiosira livingstoniorum | reverse complement strand
CTTGTCCCATTTTTTACGTGACTTTGGGATGTTCCAGAACCTCACCCGGCCGACTGGCCGACCTGCCTTACATAAGCTTACATACTTGCTTGCTTTTCTTCCAATCAACAACGCACCATGCACACCACAATATAAAAAATGATGCCATGGTAATGAAAAGACCGAAGTTTCGCATCTTGCACCTGTCTTTCACATCATTAATATTATCGCCTTGCGAGGAGAAGGCTCTCCGCCTTACATCACTTCACGAAGCAATAAAATAAATTTGACCAGTGTCCAGGCAGGATATCTCGATCCCCAAATTGACTTGTAAAGCACAGAAACAGAATGTCGCCGAAGATGACACCTACCTTCCCATCACGCCAACACGCCGTGCCACAATTCTCCCATGACAAAGTTGCTCCATCATCGGGTGTCGCCCAGTCTCGATGTAATGAAAATGCTGTCACATCCGCGAATACGATGTTAGAGAACAATCCGTCGCAAGCTCCAAATCGCCCTCGAAGGCCGTTGACTGCCTACAACCTCTTTTTCCAAATGGAACGACAGGTCATTTTACGTGACATATCCGATCCATCGAAAAAAGTTGCAGGAAGTGGAGAACCGGTAAATGGATCTATTGTGGGCGAGAATTCTACCAGCACGCCTTACAACGTCGATGAAGAGCGAGGTGACACTGAGAGCCCCTACAGCAGCTGCAAACCAGCCAACGTTCCCGTGAAATACAAGGGTATTTCCCTCCCATCTCCACATGTCAAACGTCGCAAACATCGCAAAACTCACGGTCTCATCGGGTTCAAAGATCTGTCGAAAACTATTTCTAATCGTTGGAAAGATGCAGATGATAAAACAAAAGAATTTTTTAAGGCGTGGGCGAACGAGATTCTCAACGAGCAGAGAGAGGAACGTCGCAAGGCGAAATTGGCTGAGGCACGTTCTTTGGTGACTCTATCCCATCAGAAGCCAAACTCGTTGACACCAACCACTGCCACACCACCCGCGTATCCGCTATCGCAAGAAGCAAATACTGTTCTCTCGGAGAACAAGATACCGCCACAGCCGTATCACGTTCCTAGCCATTACACAGAAGGACAAATAGTGAGACGCTACAGTGCAAATACATCGCAACTCGTGCCTATTTCGCCTTCGCAATCGTTGTCCAGCTTGCCTGTGGCCAAACATGTAAAAGCACCTTCTCCAAAAACAGTTGCTTCTCCAGTAGTGTCGCCGTTGGATCAGTTGGCGTCTTTATGCAGTTTGATGCAACATGAAGAACACAAGACGAATAACAGATCCCCAGAAGAAAAGGAAAGTGTTAAACTTGCAAGTGACAACATTAGAAAGCGAAAATTGGACGGGTCTTGCCAAACCATTTTTAAGGCTCCAAGCGCTTGTCCCACTGTACCAGAATTGAAGCCAACTTTCAGTAATGGGAACCCTCCAAGAATTGATGGTGTTGTAAGTTTTAACGATGATCATCATGGTTCAGAAGGTCCATCTTTCATGAAGCGTAGGACTGGTCCTGAAGGCGTGAAGGCACCGCCATTTCCTCCACCATTGCACTACGTTTATGAGAAAACACCCCCGGGGCAATACCAAATGCCATACCGACATTCTTCTCCACAATCATACGGAACCTTAACTCGGGCTGTTGCACAACCTGAAAACTTTAGTCGTCGATACCAGAATCGAAACCCAGATCTGTCAATACCGCATCGAATGCCACCACCAATGCCTTATTCATATGCATCAAACGAATCTGTCATATCTCACACTTCTTCTGCAAATTCGTCCCCTGATCGTCCTCGTTGGTCGACCGCACCACCTTCAATGACTTTCAGAAGTAGCTCCCCTCAAGAAGTCAGCCGCTTCCATCCTGATAGCAGCAGTAGTTTGAGGCGTGGATCTCCTTCGAAGCACTTGTACCCACATCCGCCTGTGCAACCGTCGGGATCGATGCCTGCTCTGAGCAGTGGTGTTACCGGTTTCTATCGTGAGGGTAGAGATGATTTAGAACGCGTCAGGGGGGCAATTAGTAGTGGACACTACTTGTCCCATCCTCATGCAGCTCTAGCAGTGAGGACTGATTCACAAGCATATCCGCGTTGAACATTCTTGATAAACGGGAATTCCAGCAACTGTGTTGATACCAAAAGAAATTGACTTGTTAAAATGTGGGCTTATCAAGCAGGAATCTACCGGCTTCCGGTTCTGCATGCAGCCAAACTTTTATTTTGTTAAAGAGCTTTTACAGCTATCAGATCAGAATTATTTTTGAGTATTGTGCTAGAGTTTGTTCTAATCTGTTTCCGTTCTTTTGGAATTCACGTTTCAATGAACTTTGCGAAGTTATTTTATTATACCGTTGCAAAATGACCTGAGATTTTTTGTACTATTGCCATCAAAAAGTTCCAAGGAAGAGATTCATCCTCGAAGATGGCACGTCAATGTCCTTTGTTACAACAACATCAGAGCCCTTGGCTACATACAACAACATCAGACGCCCTTTTCATTCCAAATTCTATCTTGTCAATGATAAACCTAAATACACAAATATTTCATTGACATATTGAGTACATTGGGACTGATGTGTCATGTACAAATACCATTAAAACATAAGCTGAAAACAAAATCAGTGACAATTGTTTGTGGTGTGATGTGCAGAAGTCAGCATTGCCACTGGCAAAAATGATTTGAGGTGATGTGCAAAAGGACGGTAAAATCTACTGTTACAAATGATGCCGAGCGTGAATAAAAGAATATCAGTAGTTTATTACTTTAATAATAAATCTTTTTTATCATGTTGATTCATTAATATCTTTTTTGCTAATGAACAACGACAGATAAAAAAATCAAAATTGGAGAGACTAGTATAATTGGAATGGTGATTTTGAACTATACCTTTTGAATCATCACAAACAAAGTTTTCACTGTCCAAACTTGCTTCATCCAAGCTATCTATTTTATACTGTGTTGTGTATTAAAAGTCAAAAAGAGGAAGAAATTTCCAGGTAATCAAAAGGTTAGGACACAAATACAATATCCAACATGAACTTGGCAATGTTCAGCCTTTTTAGACCTGAAAATATTTTTGGGAATTCCTCAATAAATGGCATCTGGTGTTACGATGCCTGGGTCCAGTTTCTAGAAAAGGAGCTAATATCAATATTTGTTGTTTATATTATAGAACTATTAATACATTTAGCTTGATTTAGCTCATCGTGATGTCATTCTGAAGACCTTACTGATCAAATTTTGGTGTTTGTGAAGTTAAAAACAAATTTTATAAGCATTGTTTGATTACGTCGCTTCGCGACGGGGTTGATTATTGCGTAAATTGTGAGTTGTTTATTTTATCAATTGGGAAGTTTGAATTGAAGATTTTGAAAGTTGAAAACCCTTCGTTTTTAAATTCGATCGTTGGCTTTTCTAACACTCCCTCGCAAACTGCTGCAATTGATTACCAACCCATCAGGAGTTTCCGTAGGTACTCAAATTGTGCTGTTGGGAGCAGC
Source organism: Thalassiosira livingstoniorum (assembly GCA_036939595.1). Taxonomy (NCBI): domain Eukaryota; phylum Bacillariophyta; class Thalassiosirophyceae; order Thalassiosirales; family Thalassiosiraceae; genus Thalassiosira; species Thalassiosira livingstoniorum. The sequence goes on along the minus strand of JALLOT010004233.1, from coordinate 6,965 downwards.
TTGGTCAACATATCGGCTAGCTGAAGCTTTGTGTCGATAGACTTAATGTCTATGGTCCCGTTGTCGACGTAACTGCGAAAGTGATGGTATTTGATGGCGATGTGCTTCGTTCTGGGAGTGAATTTGGGGCTCTTGGCCACTTTAATACATGACTCGTTGTCTTCCCAGACTGTGCATTTAAACTCTGGTTTCACCAGCTTTAAGCCAAGGAATTCAGCAGTCTCTTTCATCAAATCCAAGAAAGGAATGCAATCTCTCATCGCACTGGACAAGGCAATGTATTCGCTCTTGGTTGTACTCAGCGCTATTTCCGTCTGCAGCTTACTGGCCCATGTAATTGGGCAACCTGCGAATAAGAAAACAAAACCAGTTCTGGATAAGACAGATTCGGGAGACGAATGGTCGCCATCTTTCCATCCTCCAGCGAAATCGGCGTCGACGAAACATTCAAAACCTCTGCTAGTGTCAGGAATGTAAGTAATTCCTTTGTCACGTGTTTCCAATAAATATCTTCCAATCTTTTTAACCGCCCTTTCATGACTCATCTTGGGATCATTATTGAAGCGGGCACACTGATGAGTGGGCATAGCAATGTCGGGTCGAGTAGTATTTTGCAGATATCCAAGCATGCCAATGATGGATCGGTACTTCCAGGTGGCTTTTCGTGGAGCTCCATCCGAGTCTTTCGAGAGTAGAGGATATGAAACTGGGTTTCTATCTCGTGGACCTTTTGTAGTAGTGGGATCAAAGTTGAGAGCTTTTATAATGCGATCGATAAGAAATGGCTGCGACATGGAAAATCCAATCTTGGAGCCATTCTTGTCATGCACCGGTTCAATCTCGACCCCGAGATACGAATCAATAGTCCCTTCATCGGTGAATTCAAATCCATCCTCTGGATCCTCCAAAGATTTGATGAATTGGTCGATTAGGTACAAATACTTTGAAATTATGAGGCAATCATTGACGTATACTAAAATAACGATGTTTTTCTTGATGAATACGCATGGGTCTGATAAAGACTCCTCGAAGCCTCTTTTCTTAAGTGCCCCCTTGAGCTTTAAATGCCAGTTGTAGCTTCCTTGTTTTAGCCCATAAATCGAATCTTGGAGGAGAAGCAGATGAGAGTGGCGGTTGTAGTCAGTTCCTGCGAACTCCATGCCGGCTGGAATTTCCATGTACACTGGGATTTCAAGTTTGGCTTGTGGAAAAGCCTGGACGAAGTCTATGGCTTTGGAATCTAGCTCAAGAATTTGTGCAGCAATCATTAAGAATCAAACGCTGATCCAATTAACCGTCGGGGAGTAGGTCTCCCAATAATTGACACCCCACTGTTGCATTCCTCCATGGGCACAGAGGCATGCTTTGTGTTTATTAAGGCGTCCATCAGGGAACCGTTTTCGTTTAAAAGACCAAATTGCAAGAATGGGTTTCTTGTTTTTGGGCATGGTCAAACGTGGGACAACTTTCCAATGTTGTCTGTCTTCGAAGACCGCCGTTTCTTTGAGCATAGCCTGAATGAAGTCGGATCTATCTTCCTGCTGGAGCATGTCGCGAAAAGTATAGGTTTCGTTGTTTTCTTTGCCAGCGAGGAAAGCCATCGGGTGGAGACCATTGAGAGTTCCATCAAAACATTTGTTGGCAGCGTGGAAGGTCTCGACTGTGCTGTAAACCGCATTTTGTGACCATGAATGCAGGCTTGAAGGAGTTGGGCACCAAGTGGTAGCTGCTGTGAAGAGCACACCAAGAGTGCAAACTTTTGTGAAGAAAGTAGCGCAAGAGTACCATTTACCGTGGGACAATTCCGCAGGTCTACCTCGTAGGCGTCGTGAACGGCGGAGGCCCGCTGTATCAAGATCAATAATCGGAGGCATGTTTGAATTCTCGTCAAATGTAATGGTATCATAATCAGCATCATCTTCTTCAGAAGAAGCATCATCTATGTGTGAAGGGAGGGGCTGAGTGTGGTCAACTGTGTTGTCCACTCCCTCGGAAGCGGTAGAGAACGGTCCAGGCACAGGACCTCCCTCGGAATGAAGTGAGGCATTTTCATCATGAGATTCCATAGGAGGGACATGAGAAGAAGGGATGCCATCGGTCATCCGGTGTAGGTTGCTAGGCTCTCCCTTGGAGGGCCATGAGCTTGCCGTGTCAACTCCCAAACCATGCGACTGCAATGAATGCTGTGGAACGGAAGAGCTGGCATTGTGGTTGGGGCGAGTGCCGTCGCTGTCTGTAGGATCATGCACTCCTTCGAACCAAGTTTTGGTAACGTCATAGAAACCATCAAAATTGTGGACACAAGATTCTTGGACAAGTTGCTCCCAATGCGGTGGCACCTCATTCTGACGAAGGTAGGGCACGGTGCTAAAATCGTCGTCGAACACTAAATGAAACTGAGGTGAGACGAGGCCGGTCTTGGGATTAAACACCAATGCTACTGACCCAGCATGCATCGGAGAATGCCCAACGTAGATGCCAAGTCTGGCACGAGGCTCCCATTTTGGCAAACCTTTTGGGTCGGATTGAATTCGTGAATCCAGAACGTACACTGGACAACCAAATGTATGAAAATGGCTGAGCCTGGTAGAAAGACCTTTGAGGCTAGAAAATTTCATTTCTGGTGTTCGGCCATCGATGTCAATGTGCAAATGGTTGAGGCGGTCAGCCGCGGCAAGGAGGGCGAAGGGCCAAAACATCGTTGTGATATATTCAGGCCAATGCCTCTGGGCGTGCAAGAGGAGCGTTCGAGATGTAAGGGTAAGCTGCTTAATTGCTGCCTCTGCTGAGCTATTCTGGTGATGGGCCCCGACCCCGCAAAAGGAAATTCCCTGCGATTTGGATTTGCAATCATTAACAAACTTGGTCTCGGCGAATCGGCCATTATCACATTGATACTGTTGGACGCGCACATTGCGAACAGCACAATCGTGCTCAAAAGACGCCTTTGCCTCAACCGTTGCATCACCAGTAGCCTCCGGCATGAGATGAACTTTAATCCAGCGGCTAGCGATGTCAATGAATATTGTTGCCCCCCAAATCCGTGCTCGAGTGAGCTTTCCTTTCCACTGAGGCACAAGGCCTGGTTGGGCAGAGACGAGTTGGTCGGCAGCAACCATTTCACCCGGTTTGGTGATGGGCTCGGAACTAATCACGCCATTAAAGGTCGATGATGTTTTGCTACGCCAGGGCCGACGATGTGCCTGGCCATACAGGCAATCAATGCAAGGTGGTCGATCTTTCTTCAATTTCAGAAAACGTGCGGGTAACAATTTGAACTTTGCCATTCGAAACATGATGTCAAATGGGAGATGGAACAGACGCTGGTGTGCGCTAAGGAACTCTTGTTGGAGTGGTGAAAGGTGACGAGCGGAGGTCATGGATTGGATTTGATCGTCTGTTAAATGTTGACTCGCATTCCGATATTCGGGAACTGACGACGGTATCCAGCCAATGTCGGGATTCGATGGAGAATAAAGGTGCTCGCGCGTGGTAACAATATCATCACCAGTTGATGCCTTGCAGTGGAATCGGAGGACATTAGAAGGATCCAATTCAATTCGAGACACTCTAACCAACATGGAGAATCCATCCTTCCTATAGAAGAGAGTTTCACCAACGTCGAAGGATTCAGATTTGATGTCATCATGCACAAACTCATCACTAGAGTAAGCCGCAGCCTCGTCATCGTGGTCGATAAAACAACAATGGTAGTCGGGAGAGACGGAAGTATTTACTGCCTTTGAGGCAAGAGCCTTGAACATCCGACTCAAGGAGAAACCAGAGTTAATAGCCATTTCTGGAAGATTAGACTTTGGATGAAGGATTGTACGATGGTACTTGAAATTGTCCCAATAGAAATAGGAATATTTTTGTTTGGTATCGATGCCAGTGCCATGCTTGTCGTCAAGCTGGGCAGCAAAAGATGTGACACTCATGATGTTGAGCGGCAACTGGGGGAAGTAGAGGACGTCTTTGACCAGAAATTCATGGGTCTTGCCGTTATCATCTGTCCAGTTCCAACGAACGGTGCCCATTCCCGAAGGGCGATGCCCACGGCCGCCAATTGTAGCCACAGATTGCTTCAAAGATGGGAGAATTTCACCGATAAACATGTTCCTGTCATTGCAGATATGAACATTTGCACTGTTGTCACATACGAGTGAAGACGAATCTGAGTCCACCGCATAAATGCCGTTAGCACGGCGCCGCATACGTGCATCAACGTCCACATCATCATCTTCATCTGCTGCGAAAGCATAGAAGAAGTCCATCGTCGTTGTACCTCGACGGGATGCCATCATCCTTCGATGCCGATTCCTCATTCTTATTTGCCACGATTGAAAACAATGCCTATCGCAATCGTCTGGAGGTGGATCAATAAGTCCGAACTTGTAAGCAAACATGCGTCCAAGACATTGGACCACGACCAATGCGAGCAATGCATTCGAGTAGAATGTCTGCAGGAACCGAGTAGTACAATAACAAGGCTCGAATAATGCGTCATGGAAAGAATCAAATGTGGAGATTAGGATTTTGCATTGTTCCTGATAGGAAGATACCCAGTCGTTCCAGCTGTCAACATAGTCGTAGTACTCATCACGTCGCTTCCGAAGATGGTCACGCGGAGGAACTGGCTCCATTGATGGATCAAAAGCATGAAAACCAGGATTGCTGAAAATTTGCGCAAAGGACCGACCAGAATGCGCCCAAAGTGATCGATGGAGCCAACTGAACACCCATTTGAGGCTCCTTATCGTCCGAAGGAAAATGATGCTACCGATTAGAACCGGATATGCAATGCCCATTGGAATGAAGAAAGTCAGAATCTCACAAACGAGAAGATAATACCATGCCACTGTGGAACAAAGCCAATCTGTTGCCCGACAGTTCGCCTGATGAAAATAGATGAAGCTACGCCAGAAGAATGGTATGAGAAGTAGGAGAGAGGAAGGTTGTGCTACAGGGATCATGAAGTAGGTGGCCATTCGGAACAAAGCTAGTAGGATGAATGAAAGTACAAATCCTATTTTAAGCCATGATCGATGTTCCTGGCCACCTAGTTTTCCTGAAACACGCCCTTTCAAAGTTTCTTGGCATCGGCCTCAGACAGCATCATCTCCGTGCAAAGGGCCTCCTTCATCTTTTGGGAAAGCACCAGCTTGGAATCAGCATCAGATCCGCCTTTAGAATTGGAATCCGCAGGTTTGGGGTCAGCAGTAGTTGCATTTGCAGAAGACTTCTTACCACCACCACGGGCCTTGTTTTGAGCCGCCATCTCTGCCTTCCATTTGTCATGGTTGGCCTTGCCTGGATCGTGGTATGCATAGAGCCCGTTGAAGAGACCGCGAGGGTGAACATGGTAGGGGCACCAATGGAGTGTTTGGCCACGATACTCAATGGATGGGCCGACGTTGACAGTGCGGACTTTGGGTACTCCGCCGATCAATTCCTCACCCCTGGCATTGAATTTGGATTGCCCGGCATTTGGTGTTGTTGGATTGTCCTTGGCTTGGCCGGAACCAGGATGGGAGCCTGCCGTTGTAAAGGCTTTGCCCGGAGTCTGCTTCTGCATTTCCTGGACCTGGGTCATAAGAGCCAAAATTTGCGCATCGCGAGGATCAACTTTGTTCCATTCGCCCTTGGCGTCGATATTAGTGAACCTGTTCTTCGCGGCGCGAGAAATCTGGTCCCATTTGTAATCCTTATACTGACCAGTACCGGACTCAATATCATCCTCGAATTTCTTAATGAAGGTGTTGAATTCCGCATTTGGACCGGAAAGAAGTGCCGTAATCACATGGTCCTCCATGTCGTCCATGCCTTTGCCCAAGTCTTTGAGTGACTTATAAGCCGTTTCAATCGCGAGGAGCATCTCCTTAGGGCTATTGTTATAATTGCAAAGCTTAGCACCGGAGATAATCTTTCAAAACATCTTTGCGCCGACAACGGTGTTGGGGTCCAAAGTCCAAAGGCAGTAATACAGAAGTGTGGGACCATCATACTTTATGTTCCCTTCCGCGTCAACGAATGTGAATTTCTTCTTATCATTTTCAATCAACAGAGCAGTCCACTCCGACGGTTCAAGGATATTCTTAATAAGATCCGCGACAACATTCGAATGAACCCGGGAGTAGAAAGTAGCCTTATCATTGTTGTCATTACCAGGATCCAATGCCCTGGCTTGAAAGAGGCTATCATCAGTCGGTGGTTCTGGGACGTCGCCCGTACGGCCAATCGCTGTCTTATACCGTTTGTGTGCAGCCCGAAGCATGAAATCCTCATCAATTGACTGATAATGAGTCAAGAGATTCATGTGCTTATTTGGATCGCCAGAAGTAGCATCCCATCCAACAGGAATTTTGGTGATGACTGGGCCCAAGTCAGCCTCGCGAGACTTGAAAAACATGATAAATTCAGGTGCATCCTTCTTCTGGAGCGTGAGACGTCTATTATCAGGGAGACCCTGGGTCTTCTTGTTATAAATTTTCAGTCCATGGTCCGTGCCAGGATTGAAATCCTGCTGAACAGGAGTGTCAGCCCAAACTGTTGTCATATCAGCAGTGGAACGTCGAGGTCGAGGTTGACGAGGAGGTAACGAGGCTAAAACTGAAGCCTGCGTCAATGCAACAATCTCTGAATGTTGGAGGTTACCGAATGTTGTGTTGCGGCGATTGCTCCATGTGCTTTCAGCCATGTGGGATGGAACAACCGTCGAATGAATCAATGCAATTGAATGAAAGCTTGATTCGAATGAATGAATTTGAAATTCGAATGAATGAATCGAACAACGCCTCGTCAAATGAACGTGCGAATCCGTGAATCGAAGGAACTCCAACGAAACAAATGAATGCCGTTTGAAAAGGAAGCAATGATTCGGATTCTGATACCAAGTTCCCAATCGGTGAAAGGGAGTCCGCCTTCGTAATCTCACCTGGTTGGTGAAAAGAGCAAGAGGTGTCGTA
>JALLOT010004232.1:0-10482 GCA_036939595.1 Thalassiosira livingstoniorum | reverse complement strand
CCATATGGCATACCAAAAGACCTGATAGTGTCATGCCTAGTTGTAGGGTAATTTTATAAGTTATTATTATTATTAAATGCAATTGCATCTTTGACAGTGCTCAACTCCTCCTCAATCACATCCATAGTGGCACGGATTCCAGCCCTATTACTGGCTATCTTTCCCACTCCCATCGCTTTGCAACATTCCAAGCTCAATGTGAATTCTGGTCTTTCCAATTGCTGATTGTTAGATCACTTTAAAAGCAACGTCACCTTCAGTGTTGTGTTGTGTTTGTCCATCCAGACAACAACCCTCAAGCATACAACAAGTTCATGTGAGGTACCACTTCTGATGGCTGGAACTGGTCCTCCACTTCTATTCCATACCCACAATTTGGTGACTCCATCAATGGTAGGTGTACTCTTCTCATCGGCTTCCACAAACATTGTGTCATTTCTGTTAAGCCATTGGAGATCATTACACCGCCTCCCATGCCAAAACCATTGATGCACTTTCTATGGGCTCCATTCAATAAGAAAGAGTATACCCTTTCAGTTGGTAAGGATAACCCAGACTTTCTTAGAGTCAACAACACACTCTCTGCTCATTTGGTTGCCAAGGGCACCATCCCATCACCTACCAATTCTTCCCTCCCTTTATACTCATTACTTCCGAAGCTCCAATCATCAGGTATTTGTGCAGGATCTTTGGTTTATGATGTATGTGGGCTCTGTCCACCATTCAAATCTTGTCCAAACAACAATATATTCCAACACCATTTTGGGGTCAAATCTTATTTGAATTCATCCGTCTTCATTCAGACCATCTCGCCCTTTGAATTTGCTTGGTGTTTTCAACTTTCTGATAATTTGATATATGCATTATCTCTTGCCAATAACATGTCTTATCTTGACAATGGCATTCCCCAGCTCACATCAAATCATATCTTCGATCAAGTCTGTACGCGTTTGCATGACATCGGCCTTGAAATTTCCCAACTCTTTCATCCCAACCAGCATCATGCACCGGCTGCATTAAGACATATTTTGACAAATGGTGCAATTGGTTGTCGACTCCCTGACTCAGAGCGCTGGGTTAAATCTACCGCTGATGACCATGACCTTAGTGTCATCCTTCAATTTGTTCAAAAAACATTGCCTGTTAGTCAGGGAAACACATTGAAGATTCATTTTGCTTATCGGCAGCCGGCTTGCTCCTATCTCTTCATTGAAGAGCATGGACTCCAATTTCTTCATGAACCTTTACAAGGTTCCAAATCTTATAGCTTAGACTTGTTCCAGCAGACCTCTATCAAGAGGTTTTTGTTGCATTCTATGCTAACCCAATCGGTGGCAACATGGATGCTTACAGAATGTATGCCTGCATTTGGCTCTGATACTATTGTCCAGGCTGCTATCCGTATTGTGTGAAGATGTGCCACACCTTCCCTGGATGTAATCTTGCCAATCCATGGGCTTGCAGGTCTTAATAACTTGTCTACCACTTCCCATCCAAGCACCCATGTCTGTGCTTCATGTTGATATTTACTCAACAGGCAATCATCCCAGTGCGGATGGCAATGCCTACCATCTTTTAGCAATGGATGGCTTGTCTTCTTTTGCTTTTGTCAGCCCTTGTTCTGATGCAAACAGCACAATTTTCTCATGTGCCATTATGAAGATTATGTTAGGCCATGGGATGGCCCACACCATCATTGTTGATAAAGACAGCAAATTCTTAGGGGAGTTCCATCTTATGGTTGACCTTCTTTGCCTTAATCTTCATAATCTTCTGGTGATAACCATAATCCCATGCTGGTTGAGTGCTTGAATAATTACCTCAACAAAGCATTGAAGATTTTCACCAATGAGCAAGATACCCCACGGGTTTTGGAGGAAGCAATCCAAATAAGCATCTACGCCTGGAACTTGGCGCCCATTCCTGGTACTGACATCTTACGCAGTCTCATCATGACAGGAAGCGAGTTTGCATTTCCAAAGCTGGTAAGCATTTGGAATTAATCTCTTCTCCTTCTGCCTTTTGATCTTTTGCGGCAGACCAAGCCAAAATTCTTGAGGGTTCTTGTAAGCTTGTCTCAGTTCTAATCAATGAATGCAGGGCATATCATAGGGAGCTTTGGAACTCCACTTGCCCTAAAAACCAAACTATTTGAAATTGGTGATGCGGTCTTTGTCTGCCGTGCGGTCCAATCCAGTTGGAAGAAGGGTTGTGTAGGAAAAATTCAGTACCCTTACACGGGACCATAAACAGTCACGGAGAAGCTTGATGGTTCATCGTATAAGCTTTGCCACAATGTCCCTGGTGCCATCACCAAAAAGCATGCGGCCCATCTCTCCCCATTCCCTTAGGAGCTCATCCGTCTGAACTGGTGGATGGACCTGACAATTGATATGTACAGCTTTTTAAGCCCATTATTAAAGGTCCTTATCAGGAGGCCAGGATCAGTGGTTTTACCCCATCAAATCCATTTCACGTGTCCACATTCTTGATCTTGCCTCCTGAGGAATTTCCTTGTTTTCCATCAGTCTCAGAGCTTAACAAGGAGCTCTTCCCTTGGATTTCATCTGATGAGTTTTTATCTCAGTTATCTTCTGAAGAAGACTTTAGCATACAAGCCTTGTATCAAGGCCCCCCACCAGCTCCTCCTAGCCCGTCTTTGCCAAATCCTCTGACTATTGGTACTCTTGTGGCTGATATCATCCGCAGTACCCATCAGCTTTTCTTCCTCGCCATTCAGACACCTGCTACTTCCACATATGAGTGGCGTCTTACCCATGTGGCATTTGAGGTTTCATTAGCATTTTACCCTTCATGTGTCCAGTATGACAAATTCCTTATGTAATTTTACATTTGCTACCCTAACAACTGCCGTAAATCATCTTTTACTTCTCCCACTCAACCTTCCCTCACATCAGAGGCTTCTGCCAAGGCCAGTTAGTAAGTGCCTTTTTTGTCAGTGGGTTCACCTACTGCATTCCAATGTGTATATCCATGGACCATTTGATTGCATTGCAGAGGAACATTGGTGTGTCCTTGCTTCTCGCAAGGCCATGTATTCCAATCAGCCTCCTTCATTTGCCCTTCCTTCTTATTCTATTCATGTTGATTTGGGTGCCCATTCTCTTCATTCATCTCTGTCCATTTCCACTCATCTCGATTCATTCTCTTTCATTGGTGTCCCTCTGGAGTAAGACAAAAGGTCCTCTTCAGGGCTCTGCCCCTCTTATATTTTTGCAACCAGCAGCCATTCACCTGTTGCCAGTTTTCTGGAGGAATAGTCCCATTTTTCTAGCGCAGTTTTCACTCTCCTTTGATTGACTCCCTTTGGTCATCACTTGTTTTTGGGTGGCTTGAGAGAGGAGCTCTCTCTAAGCGTATCTTTTGACTGCTGATGCATGATAGATCTCTAGTATAAAAACACTAAGATCTCACTTTTCCTGTTGCACATCATTCTTAAGGCCTGCCCGCCTGGTCACAACAGGGGACAACAAGATTACGTATGTTTGATTTCGTATGACCATTGAAAAGACCAAGATTAAGAAAAAGAAGCCCATTTGGTCTTGGTGTGTATATTTTGCCTGATTTGTTATGTTTGCACTAGTTGTTGGAACTAGCTAAACCAGCTCATATTTTCTAACTTAATTCAATCAAAAGCAAATTTTCGATTACACTCATATTTACATTAAAATCATTATTTCTGGTGGCTAATGCTAGGAAATGCCCACACACTTCCTCTGCGCCAACAATTGCAAGGGAAAAATTCTACCAAAACTATGAGTTTTAAGCTGGAGACGGCAATCTACAACAGGTTGAAACTCCTAGGCTATCTAGTCTTAAACACAAGTCTATTGATTTTGTGGGCAACCATGAACGTCGCTAACTTCATCTAACTTAAAAGCTACTTAAAAAGTCAACCAAGATCACTGCAGGAACACCAAAATTGGTGAATGCTAACCAACAATTAATAGAGCAGCTTACCAGCCTCATTCAGGCAATGAATGTATTGCCCGAGGCAGTTTGACAGGCCAAACCAACTCAAAGGATTAACAACTTGGTCAAGGCTTTAACCGCCCAAAACGATTTACTTCGACAGCAGGTGACAAAGTTGAGGGCACAAAAAATGAATGCTGCAGTTTTGCATCAACAGGCACTTGAAGCAGCACAAGCAGCAAGAGATTCAGCACAAGCAGCAGGGGCACAGGGCCATACAGCACCAACTTACACATTGACCCCAGCTTGATTGGATGTGGATAGTTTTCTAGATTATTCTACATCAGCAGGACAAAAGCTCTATCTTGCTGCCATATCATTACTTCCCATTCTATTCAACGAGGATTTGGGTCATGTCTCTGCCTTCGTGGCATAAATGTCCAACGAGCTACTGACATGGGTTGGGGACAAGGCACAGGCAACACAATTGAGATACCTGAGATAGCAGATACATGGGCAGAGAAGAGAAACTTACTTACCAAGTACGGCCAACTTACCAATACAAGGATCCAAACATACTTTGCATTCATCAAGACCGAATGAGATTGAAGAACCCAAAATAATCATCAACTTTACCTCACCATAACAAACTCCTTAACTGAGGATGCCAAGACTAGAGTGTTAGCCAAAAAAGAGCAGTTCATATTTACCAATGATATCACTAAAGCCCAGTACAAGTGTAGACCATTTTTGTACAAGGAGGTAATGAACATTGCCATCATTGACAATTGGGTAACAAGCAAACACTACTGTGGTAAGCTCCAAGATCTCAAGACCTGCATGGTTACTATTGATTTGGATGTGGAGAAGTTCAGCACCTACATGAAGACTAACAGGGAAGCTCTCACGGCTTGATGTGAAAACAATCAATGCAACCAGTTTGGTGCATAATCTGTTTGGGGCTTACAATGTTGCACAGGATGTCAAGTTTCATGATTCCATCATGCACATCAAGCATGGCGCTTGGATTGAGGGCGTGAATTACACACCTGATCAGATCATGACCTTTGTGCTCAACAAGTTCAAGGAGCAAAAGCAGACTGAAGAGTGGGAAGCAAATTCACCTGAGCAGGACCAAATCATTGTAATGAAGGCACAAATCAAGTTGATGGCTGACAAAAACCTACAACTGACAAAGAAGGTGACAAGCAAGCAGCAGGGTAAGAAGGGAAAGACCCAAAAAAAGCAACAGACAAGAAAAAGACAGACAAACCTTCAAAGGGCATCCTCAAGCGCAAGCACAATGCCAAGTTTCGTGGAAGAAAATTCTTGCCAAGGATGACAAAGCCAAGACAAAGACCGCTGATGGAAAGACTTACTACAGGTGTATACATCACATGGCCTGGGTTATTCACAAGCCAGAAGATTACAGGCAAAGTCCAGCCTAGAATACTCAAGCCATGCTGGCCAAGCCAGAGTCAGACCCTGAGGAGGAAGCAGACAAAAGTGAAGAAGAAGATGATGAGCAACAGATCTGTGAGGCCTGGGCTACAGTCACCCAGGCACTACAAGAAAAAAGAAATAGGCGAGTGTGTTCAGGAAGCAGCAGTGACAGGACAAATTTCCAACCATGATCAAACAATTTTACAATGACGAAAGCAATATGAATCAAACAAAAAGCAGCAAACAAACAAAACAAAAATACTCTACCGTGATCTTCTATTGGAAATCTGACCTTTTTGGCTACTATGCCTTTAGCTCATTGACAGAGCAATCCCATGGTGTCAGACAAATCACATGTAGTAATTGCGATTCTTTAATAATTATGAGTACTAGCTATTGATTTGGTATAATATTTGATTGGATGGTCTGTTTTGCTGGTGCAGCCGTCCCCAGTAGTTGAGCACGCACAGTATGTTTCTCAACACACTCCTGTGATGAATCACGGTTTGATCATGGTTCCATCAGTGTTTCCGCATACATGGCTTTGGATTTAATACTTTTGGCAACCAAATTGGACCTGTTGTTTTCCTTTGCCTCTACTCCGCCTCACAAGACAGATGGTTTCTCATCATCTAGTGAATAGGCCTTTCCTGGTCTTGGAGTATCCACGCAATTAACAGGAATGTTGATAAGAACAGATCGGAACTCTTTCTATTTCATACCTTGTGAGGGCTTAGTTAACATATCAGCCCACATATTGTTAGTAGAACAGTATACTATCTCTACCTCACCCGACTCCACTCTGTCTTTGAGGAAGAAGTACCTCACATTCATATGCTTTGTTCGTTTAGAACTAGATGCCTCACTGTTTACCTCCAGTGATATTGCACTAGTGTTATCTTGGTGCACCCTATTTTTCTTGATCATGTAGCCTTGCGCTTTAGCAAAGTATCTGCACCAGATTGCACTAGGTAGGATATCGTCCACTCCCACAACTTCAGTCTCAGTTGAACTCTTCGTGTTCAGTTTTTGCTTTCTAGAAGCACTGATGATAGCACCCTTCCCCATAGTTAGGGCTCCACCAGTATGGACCTTGCAGTCATCATGAACTGCATGTGATGCATCCACATACCAGTCCATCTCATCAAGTTCATCAGCCCGTAATGCTAACCGCATATATCTTGTACCCTTAAGGTACTTAAGTACTCTGCGCAACTTAATCCAATTGTCTTGGTCTGGACTTTTCACCCTGGTCGTCAAAAGGAAACTGGAGTTTGAATGTCCTTGCGTGCCCGCATTGACACAAATAGTAATTGATACGTCATTCGGTGAAAATTATTGCTCTTATCTTGATCCAACTTCATGGCCTCGGAGTCAGGCCTAACCTTAAATAGATTCTCCAACGCAGGTGTGGCAGCTGGGGCCCCTAGAGGTTCTGGGAAGTCAGTCAGAATATCTTTAACGTACAGTACAATATCTATAGATACTTCCTTTGATCTCCATAGTCTAAATCCATCCCAAGGTACTTGTGATGCAGACCATGCTTAATCATGACTCCATCACCATGTGTCTTCTTCAACCAATTTTCGAATCTTGTGACCTCATCACTGTCTTTATGAGAGCACTTCAAATTGTTTACATGCCATATAATCTTCATTTGCTTCCCATTGATCATCTTATTTACCGTGCACAGATCACAGTCATTTAACTTAAAACCAAGTGACATCAAATCAGACATTAGCCTCTTGTAAAACAGAAGGGCTGCCTTAAGCATCCCGTACAAGGCCCTTTTTAAATTGACACAAAGCATCTTCTTACCATTCTCAACAATTATGAACATCAAAGGGCTGCCTTAAGCATCCCATACAAGGCCCTTTTTAAATGGATATAAAGCATCTTCTTACCACTCTCAACAATTATGAATGTCTTATATAGCTTGGGGTCTGTCATCACCATTAGTTCCACCAATCTCCCTTCAAGTTTCATGATTATGTAATCTTTGTTTTCTGCATGAAGGAATGCACCTGGAATGTCCATGGTTATCATGTCATTCTCTTCATAAGCCTCAAACACACAAGTCATAAACACGGCATCTGTAGCAGCAGTAGGTGAATGTCCCTCTTCTTTGTTAAAAATCTGTCTCTGAGGCCTACCATCTGTGCAGTGTTTTGCTTTTACCAAGTTATCCCACTTTCTTTTTAAGAATATTAGTGAAGCTAAGGCCTCAGCCTGTTCTTTTTTTGACAGTTTTGTGGGATCCAACAGCTCAAATGCATCATACATGTTCATCTGAGACATCTCTTTCAGCACAGCCTTTTCACCCTCTTTTCCAAATTTCTTAAGCCCAGCCTTAAGCTCGTATTGGGTCATGATGTAGAAAATCAAGTCAGATTCAAAGTCTGGGTTCTCATCTACATACTGCCCCAAAGACATATGTTCTACCCCCTCTGGTTCATCCGATGTCACAGCATTCACAAAGTCATCAAATCTGTATCAAGTAGGTTGGCTTCTTTGTCGCAATGGTCTACCCTTTCCAACTTCATTCTCATCTCATATTCTGGTGGCCTCTTCCATGCCAGGCACTCCTGCAACGTTTGGATCTTGTTCCTCTTTGTCTACGTTGGCTTCTTCATACTCAATTTTTATCTGGACATCATTAGCAGAATCATTTTGGCCAGATGGCCTAATCAGCAGATGGTTTGGTTGCCATCCCACCAGGTCAGCATTTTGGGCAGCGTTTCTTGCTTGTGCTGCTCCCACATCCCCAACTGGATCTTCATTGTCATCATCATCATCATCGTCATCTGCCTTGTCTCTCTCCAGACGCACTCCTGGAGTCTCTGCATGGATTTCCGGGTAGGGACCAGGAATTTCGTACTTGTCATGATCCTCCTTGGTCTCTCCCTCCCAAGAGTATGGTTCTTGCTTACAATTCAGGAAGTTCCACTTCTTCCCAGTTGAGCCCTCCATCTTGGCAATTTTTCAACCCATTTGATAATTGAATCTGGCATGGGGATCTCAGTGAACTGCTTCCTTACAATTTTCTTCTGCATAGTGAGACACAAAAGTTTACTTGTCCCCTGGAAATTTGCCATAGGCCCTAGGTACATACTTGGATGAGTTCTGGTTGCCATTGTGTTTGTTGGGGTGGGCTTGTCATACCCCTCACAAAAAGCACCAAATGGCACCCGGCAATGCTTCTTAAAATCCAGCTTTTTTTGGAAAATTATCTCTCAAGGTCCGTACCTCATGGAAATGCCCAATTTCGGAGGAAGTGCATTCAGCCAAAGAGTGACAAAGTGGACTAGCTCAATGATGGCACGACATGGAATATTCAAAAATGGCAAGGTATTAATTTGTCCTCTCCCTCTTTCTTTGATCACCCTAATTACTCTTTCCACATTTGTTACACGTTCATTCATGGCGGTTGTGTTTGTAATGGTATTTGTTAATTTGTGCTTAATTTTTTCAAATTCCCTGTCCATCAGCACAGTTTGCACCATGAAAGATCCCATTCCATAAAGGCCCATCAATCTTTTCAATGCCTCATCTAGGTCTTTGATCCTCTTGTATGGCAAGTATTCCACAGTTATGAATTAAATTTTTCTGGAAACCATCACCAGAAAAGGCAAGGCATCAATGAACATCACATATGCAGCCAAACAGACGAATCTGTGAAGTTTAAAAAATCTTTTGGCACCTCCATATATTCCGTCCTCACCGGTTTGGGTTTCTTTAGTGTAGTTTTGCCCCTTATCCCCGCTAGGTCAGGACCAAAGATTTTGTCAGAGTTGTTTATAGCCTCAGTAGTAGTGGGAAGATTTTTTAAAAGATTGTTACATACCACAGCCTGGAATGCTTTGTCTGACTGGCACCCAATCATGTTTTTGACACGTCTGGCCTCCTCAACCTCCTTCACTTCTCTCTTTGAAAACCCCTCAAAGCTCTTTCTAATTGTGTTGACTAAAGCAATGGCATCACTCCCCTGCTCCTGGAGGTCAAGTGCGTAGAGACCTTCAGCTGTTTCCTTGAAAAAGACAGATGATTTTCTGTCTGGGGTGTACACCCTGAATGCAGGACCCTTGTCACTGTCATACAGAATGCGGAAGCCTTTCTTTCAGAGGTAGCTTGTAGACAGGATGTTTGCAATCCCATTGGGATTGTACCACACATTCAGCTGGCCAAACTTGCCCCATGGATTGGTCATGGATGTGCCTGCATTGCAGTGAACCTTGACTGCCCTTGCTACCCTGCAGATTCCCTTGAGATAGGCCTTGTTCATGAACAAATTGATCGTGGATTGACTGTCTATTAGTAGGAGGTGTTGGTCAATCACCTTCCTTGAGTTTTGGGTGAAGGATCATCCATCTTGATTGTCTGGAAGGCTGTCCATCTCCTCATCACTGCATGCAGCATTTCCCACCTTGTCATCTGCTGCTCTCTTTTGTGGCTTAGGACAGTCATGGGACAGGTGGTCATTCAATTCACTGCAGTTGTAGCATTCCTCTTCCCCCAACTTGTTTCTAATCCCTGGGATTTGCTTCTTATCCTTCTTTTTTCCATCGTCATCTTAAGCTTGTTCTTTCTGTGTCATTACCACTTCATCATTATTGTCAGCATCTTTATTTCGTCCTTTGCCAGACTGAGCAAAGGCCAATTCCCCCCTTCCCATCAGCCTGAAAGATCTGGGGATCTTATAGTTGTTCATGAGTGTCACGGCCCTTTTGAGCAATTCAGGTTAGTGGTCATCCCCTTTTACATAGTCGTTTGACAGGTTATTCTTGAGCTTGAGGTACCAGCCTTGGTCTGTCCCACTCAGAAAAGGCACTGCTAGGAACTGTTTCCACACGACCAATTGGGCTTAGTCTTTCTTGTTTTCCGAGGGGTTATTGGGGTCAGCCAGAGTCATATCCTTGAGCTTGGCTTCAATAAGACCCAGCTCAAGACTGAAAGCTCCGCCATACGTTTCCACCATGTTGACAGCTGCCTTAAACTCTTGCAGGTACCGATCCCTTTTCATCCTAGGTAACCCCCCTAACAGTCTGACTGCCCACTGCATAAAATCACTAACAAAAAACATGCCTACTTTCCCCTCAAATAATAGGC
>JALLOT010004231.1:0-10978 GCA_036939595.1 Thalassiosira livingstoniorum | reverse complement strand
GAGTACTAGTGACATATGGGTTATTTGGTATCAAAAAATTCGTAATTTTATGCTCTTTTCAATCGTGCAATAAAAGCCAGTGACTGGGTAAATGGTGAGGAGTAATAACTTAAATTATCCTATCGCTTAATGATGAGACGGCACAACATCATCGCTGAAATTTAGATTCTTGTTGATGAACTGCTAGCTTTTTGATGACCAACCACCTCTCTTGCACCTTTGAGAGAAAGAAGTGATGTTTTACTCTTATAATATTTATCCGTCCAACATCAATGAAGGAATTGGTACTTTCTCTAAAATCAAACAGTTTCACCGTCC
Organism: Thalassiosira livingstoniorum; assembly: GCA_036939595.1. NCBI lineage: Eukaryota > Bacillariophyta > Thalassiosirophyceae > Thalassiosirales > Thalassiosiraceae > Thalassiosira > Thalassiosira livingstoniorum. The sequence goes on along the minus strand of JALLOT010004231.1, from coordinate 10,660 downwards.
TTTTGTCATCTTTACATCCATTTACATATAGGAATTAGTATTTTTGATAAGTGTTACCGTCCTAAAGCCATTTTATCATTTCCACGTAAAATGTACTTAAGGAATAAGTATGCCTGTAAGATCGTGCCGTCCTCATACCGTCCTTTTGTCAATTTACGATTTTTTTTACATAAAGGAATTGGTATTTACAAAGATATCTTACCAATCGCGAGGTCAATGATATCTTCAAGTTTCATCAAAAATAATAGCTAAAAATAATCAGCGGGTGGTGAAAAAATATTCATATCTCAGTACTGGGATTTCGGACCTTTTCGTAAAAGTTGTACATTTGGTGAAAACATGGCTCATACATCATCATAAGTTGGTACATACCATATTGTACAATACTACTATTGTACGCAACTTACCTTTTACTTCTTACTTAGATAGAGCCCGGCCGCCAAAGCCCCGCCGAGTGTGTAAGTAGGTTTAAGTAATATAAATGTATGTTAATATTCATTCATAAAGGTTGTGTTAAAAGGGGAAGTGACAAGACAAGGAATTGCGGAAATTTGCGCGTAATTTTGTCGAGCGGTTGCGCCGTTGAGTGGACGCGGAGAGTACTTATGGTACAATATTATCATACGAGTAATAGCTAAGTAATACGGGTAATAATATTTTATTATACATACGGATAGTATGTATGTAGCAGTGTTGTACTTAGTATAGTAGGTAACATAGCTGGTAGAGAAGGTATTTTTACACTCTAGAGTGTAAACACTCTTGGAATGCGTGGCAAACATTTTCGCACTCAGATTCTGTAGACCTACCTATTCAGCAAGGTTCACGGAAATGGTCTAAAATAGCATTTTTTGCGGGAATAACAATATCTTAACGTCCAATAAAAAAAAAAATGATTTTACATATGAAAGGCAATTCAAATTTGTTTCCTCAAATTTGGTTGAAGTCTAACTGTGAAAACTTTTTGCTGGATCAAGAATTTTTCGAAAAAATTATCAATCCATTTCGATCCACTTCAATCCACTTCGATCCATTTTGATTATTTTTCGATCCAAAATTTTTGATCCATTTCGATCAACCATGTTCAATCGTCTAGAATTTCAGATCAAAAATGGTGGATCAAAAATTGTGGATTGAAGTGGATCAAAATGGATCAAATGGATCAAAATGGATCGAAGTGGATTGGAGTGGATCGAAGTGGATCGAAAAATTTCAATCCACTTCAAAAAATGTTATTTTCAAGAGATAAAAAAAAATCGATCTGGCATAAACATTTCACGAGCCTCCCAAAGCAAAAGTTTTTTTTTACCAATCAAAACTTGTCAAAATTTTGAGACACCCAGTGAAAAAAAACAAAAATGACTTACATCTGTGAGACTTGCAGAAAGGTTGTATGTGTATCAATATTTTAAAAATTATAACTTTTTTACATTATTTTATTTGTATGATTATATATAGATAATTTTGTATTGATTCCTTTTGTGAAGAGGCTGTATCAAATTATCCAACTGAACATTACTGGACAGCTATTCATGATACAACTGCATACAAAATGGTACAGAAACTATGTAGAAAAGTCTCTCAAAAATTAATCATGTGATCATTCAGAAATAATAATAGCTGAAAAATATTTAAGCCTGAATGTAGAAAAATGAATTACTTGGAAAAAAATGTACTGGTTGTTCAAAATTTGACAATTAATAAGATGTTACTCGAGCTAAGCACATATTTGATGCCCCTTCCAAAAAACTAAAAAAATTGTTTAAAGGTTTTTTTTGTGAGATTTTGGAGATTTACTTGCAAAAAACACCAAAAAAATATTAAAATACAAAATGTTCTTTGTTTTGAAGGAAGTACAACATTAGTATTTTGCTCAAGTTAAAATCCGATTGCAATTTTTGTATTCAAAATCAGCTTTTTGATCCTATCCTGTCCCTTCTTACAAGTTGATTTACTCCCCAGTCAAAAAGTCATGCTCAGTAAAAAAACTGAGTATTTGGATGTACCAAGCTGGGAATCGAACCCCGGACCTCTCACCCCAGTCAAAAAGTCATGCCCAGTAAGAAACCACAGTCTTTGGATGTACCAAGCTCAGAATCCAACTGGAGTCCTCTGAATCCTGATGGCCCATGGCGCTGGAAATTTATGAAAAGTTTAGCTTATGAAGTGCATAATTTCTCTCTATAATACACAACATAATATATTTTACGTACCGTAGGGTATTGTATCCACTGTCAGGCTGGCGGGCGGATGGATTTTTAACGATTTTCAGCTCAATGAGTTGATGCCGCCCGCCTATTATGATAGTAGTAGGCTGTATCATTTTTTATTTGGAACAGTGAGTCATGAGTCATGAAAAAAAAATTTTAATACCAGATAGGTAGGTCTACAGAGCTAGAGTGTGAAAATGTGTGCCCCACACTCCGAGAGTGTGGACACTCTAGAGTGTGGAAATACAAGGTTAGGTATTGTACCTGTGTCCTGTACAATATTGTATTGTAAGTAGTAAGAAACACAATAAACTCCATGCATCACTGACAATGGCAAAGAAGGACGCTGTCGAACGACGCTGAAGCTATGAACGAAATTCCATCGACCAACTCTCTCCTCGCAACGACGTGAAATCGAAATTCCTTTCCTATAAGAAAATAGAAGAACGAAACAGAGGCGAGCCATGACGGACATGGACGAGTCGGGTTCAGCGGCCGTCGCCAAGGTCGCTCACCCAGTCGCTCGCACCGACGATGCGAAAGCGGCATCCGGCGCCCCCGACGCTCCCAACGCCCCCGGGTATGATGAATTCCTTGCAATGATATCGAGTGAATCTGCCAGCAACAATGTCCCTGCTGCAGAACCGATATCAGCAGCTCAAGAGGCAGTGACATCGATGACGGAAGCAGGGTTTGACATGGAACCAACCACAGCCCCCTCTGCTGACAATCCCGCCAACAGTGTTGCCGACATCAATGTCTATGCCCACCATCTGAATACCTCCAGCAGTAGGAACAGCCCTAGCCACCCCGCCAATCATGACGATAATGACGACCTCTCCCTCCAACAACAGGTATCCCAACTCCTCCAAACCAACTCCGCCCTCCAATCCCAACTCGACGACTCCCGGCACAAAACCGAACTTCAATCTCAAATCATTTCGTTGATGCAGAGCAATCACGAGTTGGAGATGGATAGGGTGCGGCAGGAGAGGGAGTTGGAGGAGAAGAGCGAGAGGATTTTGGAGCTGGAGTCCCGATTGGGCGGTGGGTATGGAGGGGGTGGAGAAGAAGAAAAGTGTGAGATTGGCGATGATCGGGAGAGGGCTTTGGCCATCGTTCCTGGAGATAATCAACTCACCAATGGCGACCCCTCCAACAACACCACCAACAACAACAACAACAATCAATCCCTCAACTCCTCCACCAAAGGCTGGGGCTTCTCCGACCCCGCCCTCCGTCCCTTCGTCATAATCTCCATCTGCTACCTCCTCTTCACAGTCACAGATGGGGCTATCCGCATGATCGTTCTCCTCCACGCTTACAACAAAGCGTTCTCCGCCCTCGAAGTTGCAATCATGTTCACATTGTACGAACTTGCCGGAGTCTTCACCAACCTCGCCGCGGGCATGATGGGTGCCAAATGGGGCATACGCATGACATTGATCACCGGGCTCTTATTGCAGATTTTCAGTTATGGACTACTCTTCGGATGGAAGGACGAATGGACCAAAGAACAAGCGATAGTCTACGTCACCATCGCACAAATGTTCGCCGGAATCGCCAAAGACCTCACCAAACTGGGGGGAAAAACCGTCACCAAACTCGTCACCCCCGAAGGAAAAGACACCCGCCTCTTCCGCCTGGTCTCCCTCCTCACCGGGTGGAAGAACTCGCTCAAAGGCGTGGGGTACTTTCTCGGCTCGGCGTTGTTGGAAGTGAGTTACGAGGCGGCGTTGGGGTTCATGATCGGGTTGATTTTGGTGGCGTTGCCGTTTGCGATTTGGGGGTTGGATGGGAATTTGGGGACGGCGAAGAAGAAGAATTCGAGTTGGAAGGAGATTTTTGTTTGGGATAATTTTAATTTGAATGTGTTGAGTTTGGCGAGGTTGTTTTTGTTCGCGAGTCGGGATTTTTGGTTTGAGGTTCCGGTGAGTTGAGAGTTGAGAGAGTGACGGTGTGACTGTATCATATCGAGTCCGGAATGGAATCATTCCTTGCTGAACTATTCTTTGATCATTCAATTCCAACCGCCACCCCACCTGCAGCTCCCATTCTACCTCCGCTCTCCCGACTGCTACTCCCTCGGCCCCGACTTCACCTGCACCCCCAACCCCGACGACCCCACCTCCACCTGCACCCGCGGCGCCTACTGCGACCCCACCGTAGAATACTGCACCAACCTCAACACCGGCGGGGGATGCGGCGGCCTCGGCGTCGACCGCGTCGTCGTCGGCGCCTTCCTCGGGGGGTACATCATGCTCTACGGTCAAGTCCAGAGCTGGACGCCCCAATTGGTCACGGGGCCTTTGGGGCAGACTCCCCCGAATAAAATTACGGAGGTGTTTTGGGGGATGATCAATTGTTTGCCCACGTTGGTGGCGACGGTGGTGGTGTATTCGAGTCGGGCGTTCGTGGAGTACAATGTGGGGGGTATGGCGGCGTGGTTGGTGTTTATTATTGTGGCGTTTGCGGTCGTGTTTGCGATTAATTCGTCGATTCATTCGTATTTGGTGGTCAAGTATGCGGCGGCGGATAAGGTAGCGGTGAGTGTGGGGTTGTATTATATGAGTAATGCGTTGGGGAGGTTGTTGGGGACGTTGGGGTCGGGATTCCTGTAAGTTTTGCATATAAAATTCAGCTCGACTAGTTTGTATTATGCCTTACGTGCAAATCGCTGTTTGAATTGCAGGTATACTTATGCGGGTGGGTATGTGGAGTTGGCATCGGGGTATGATCCTGGGACCAATGGGACATTGGGGTTTGCAGCATGTTTTGCTGCGGGGACTGTGAGCAGTTTCTTGGCAGCGGTGATTACAATATGGATTAAGGATGATGATGGGGGATTGAAGTGTGGTCCTTGTTTGACTTTGGTGCAGGATCGATCGCCGCCGGTGGAGGAGGACATGATTGAGGAGGGAAAGGAGGGGAAAGAGACTGCAAAGGAAGGTGCAACGTTACATACAGCGGAAACAGGTGTGTCGAGTAAAAGCTGATGGGAAAGCATCAAACTTGTGTATCAAAAACTAGAAAGGAAATGATATTGAATCCCCATTCCAAGACGATTGGATTACGTTAAAAAACATTTGGAATGAAGCTTATTGGGTCAATCATCATCTGAATGCCTGCCATGTCTAATAGAAGATCCTCAGTCAAATACATTTGTCAGATTGAATGTGGAATTTCACCGGAATTGATCCAAGCATGGATTCCAACGAAAAATATTGTAATCCTATCCTACTGCAAGAAAACACTCCATTGAATTTGTAAAACATGCTTCTTGCCAAGTGCCCACTATTTGATTTTCAATTTTGTATGAAATATGTGCGTGTGTGGAAAATCTAATGAGTAAGCAATCAATATAGAAGATATTGGTTTCATTGATCTGCAAAGGAGGGGCAATGCTTGATTACTGTATGTGCTAACCTAAAATAATTAAACAGTGTATTGTGAATTCCCCGTGTTCTAGCGTTAACTGATGGGATGAAAAAGGAAAATGCCTTCATTATTGGTGAAAATGAGCCCACCAATGAAAAAGGAGCCCATTGCAAAAAAATGGAATGTAAACAAGCCCGTACATGAAATTGAAAGTGAGCAGGCTTGTTATTTAATTCTGACAAAAAATGACATTGAAATTGGCAAAGTTGTGGAATTTCACAAAAATTTGTTTCATGAAAATTGTCGAAAAGGTAAAATCCCAAAGCCAAAACTCAGTCTAGAAAAAGAATCAATCAAAAATTTAGAAAATGAGTCATGCTTGTTTTCAGCAATAGTGACGGTATGTTCAGGTCTTTGCATTGGAATTTGACATTAGTGCCTTTTTTGGAATTTCTGTAAAGCTAGTAAATAGGTATCATAAAAATTGTCAGTTGTTGTTTTTCACCCCCAACATCATTTGCATTCAACACAACAACAAATGGAAAAATGCAAAATAATATATGGAACCAAACTTAAAAGGATCAATGATCCAAGATCCAAAAAAATAAGGAATGGAAAACAAAACACAAAACCTTGCTTTAAAAACTTAAAATGTGACATTTTAAATTTTGTCTCAAACTGGCATTCATATTGTGATTTGAATATGATAGTATTAGATAGTACCATGTAATAATAGTAGCAATAAGTAATCTGAATGCAATCCAAAATTCAACACACTGGTTTACCTACTTTTGCTTGCACAATGCTTTCTTATAAGTATTGTGAGTACCATACTTCTTCTTTCACCCTTCTTCTTTATTTGAATTGTGAATTCAAATTGTTTTGTTGAAAATATGTAAAGATTACTCAATTGGGAAAAAAAAATACCCTTACCTGCCTTTCACTTGATTTGGTTTCGATTTGGATCCAAACTGGTTTTCAAGACAGACCAAATAATGATTCACATGCTCAGAAGAAACTGACAGAGAACCGTACTATTGGATTGGGGTTCATAGAATTTAGATAAGTAAGTACCATATTATTTACAATACTTCTTGGCAATAAATTAGAAAATATCAGATCCAAAAATTTGCCAAAATTTTGGTTTTTCTTCTAAAACAAAGCCAAAATCAATCAAAAGGGCTCGACTTTGCAATCAGAGGAGCAAAATCAGGTACTTTTGATCCATTTTGGTTTTGATTTGAGTCCAAACTCAATTTTTTGGGGATGGGGTAGAATCATATTGCCACATTTTTGTGTGACACTTTCACTTTTGAGACACATTGAATGATTTGTGCAAAAGTAATTGACAAGGAATAATTTTTCAAATTGGATTGTGGTTTCAAAACAAGAAGAAATTTGATTTGTTAGTTTTAAAATAATAAAAATTTTTTAGATTCGTTTGGAAAAAAATTGAAAACAGTTTGATTTTTTTTTTGAAAAAAAAATGATTTTTTTTTGATCTTGGATTCTGGATCCATTTTAGTTTAGAACCATATATTGTTTCTTGTGACAACAAGGATTGGATTTGTGTAAACTAATCTAAAGCATAGTTTGAAGATCTCATCCATCACAAATTTTAAGTAATGTATCAAGGACTATCCTAGAGATTTATTGTCTTCTTTCTTCAATGATTTGCTTGTTTTGGCTGACACACAGAAGTATGATTGTGATGATCGTTTTGGTTACCATTGGTATAAATATATTGGGCATAGCTTGCATTGGTGACTGATTTTTCAAGATTTTTAATCGTTTAAGACTGTTTTACCTAAAATGAATGCCTGTGCCTTTCTGACTCCTTTTTTAGGAATGGATAATAGTTTTTTAAAAAACAAAGTTGGTTACCGATTGGTTGTTACATATTATTACTAATATAGTAATTCTATGGCTACTTGATACTGCTACATTACTTGTAAAATAGTCCTCCTCAGACCCATAGTATTTGGTTGGCAAGATTGAACTTTTGTGTTCAGTTTGCTACTGATTGGGTCTAACCTTCTGGGTACTTGTGAGTCCCACAGTTTTAGCAATGACCATGATATCAAATCTCTCAATTCTCAAGTGACATTTAGGAAGAAATAGGAACATTAGTAACTGTCATAACTACCATTTCTAAAAAGAAAGTAAATTTTATAACTTAATTTTACCTAAAATAAATTATATATCAAAAGCTGAAATCTAGCCTTCAAGAAAAATATATATTTGTTGTACATTTTGTAGTAAAGTGGCATGTTTAATTTGGCATGTGTAAATGGTCTTAAACCTGTAATCTACAATAAGACTTGATTTGGAATTTAAAGTTCTGTTGCAAAAGTCTCTCAGCCCATTATTATCCTGGTTGACAAACTCAAACGTCATGTAATCATATGAAAAGATCAAGGCTATTCTATGGACATTGCTGGTGATTGGTAATTCTCATTACCAAAAAATATAGCTGGTAATATAACAAATTACCAAATATGGGAGCAAGTATTTCATTCATGGATACTTCTGTTAGGTTTCCATTGAAATGAAATCAATGATACTCAGTGTATCTTGAATTTGTTATTTCAAATGCTTCTACTTTTTCATGAATGAATAATCATTTGATTAAGTTCATATGTTTTCTATCCAAATATTATACCCTGACAACACCAGTGCAGAGATGGGTTTTTGCACAGAAAATTCAAATTGGACACAAGCACTCTCTTTGTAAGTATTGTGGAGATTGAATTATCATACTTGTTTCAAACTCTGACAAATTAATCAATGATACTATCACCAAAGATTTGTGTATTACTGGCATCAATGTGGTAACAAAAACAAACCTATGATATTAACAGCATCATTGTTTCCAGAGAGCTCCAAGCAATCTGATTGACTGAAAAGCTCAATTTTTATCAAAGTTGCTCTGCCAAATACATTGCCATTTTGTTATGGGAGATTGAAAAATAACTTATTGTACCATCTGTTACATTGAGTCTAGTTTCTTGATCTTAGAGACATGCTACATTTTTTTATTTCTTGGAGCTGGTACAACAGAGGGTGTACCCACTTAAAATATGAACATAAACACTAGCACTAGTTCCTTGGCATTGAATTTATAACTCAAATTATTGCTTTATAGATCCAATGTTCTATTTTTTCAAATTGTAGTGACATTGTTAAATATTGGGATCCTTGGACCTTGGATTATGGTCTTAGTACATCTGGTGAGGAACCAATCAGGCTAATGTAAAATCCTTTTTACTTTTCATTGACCAATGATGTTACCAAGCAATAGAAGGGCCATGATATTATTAGTTCATTAGTACCTTATATCAGTCATCATATATGACAGTTAGTAATGGCTCCAATTAACTCTGTTGTCAGATTGAGTCAAAAAATGTGCATTGTTTCTACATTCATTCAAAAGGGAATGATCAACAGATCATTAGTTATTGGTGTGAATTCTTGTTCTTAATCCCTGAATCATCTAATTGATATTATTTATGTGCCATGATGAATAGAACTGCTATCAAAGGACTCAGATAAAGTATCCCAATGAAAACATGACTGAAATCTGAAAAAAGTATTGAATTCTTGCAAAATCATGACTGTATTTCCTCCATGAACATGTGGAGTCATCCCCTTTTTTATATCATCTTGATCTAAATTGCAAAAAAAATAAGCAAAAAGAGGTAAAAAAATCATCTCTATTATCATTTTACAGAACTAAAATTTCTTGAATTGTTGCTGCTGTTTCAATAGACAGATTATTAAAGCATAACAATAATTGCAGTTTCAACAAAAATGGTCATCAGTAATCACAAAGATGAAGTAGTTCATTTCAGAACATACTGGTCGCCATGCCAATAAAAATGAAAGGAAAGAAAAAATAGATGGTGTGCATGACACATTTTGAGTGAACAATTGATACTTGACCATCTTGTTTGAAGGGGCACTGATGGAAGTAGCACCTCTATTGTATTTGCATGGTGAATTGTGCAATAAATCAGAATACCTACATAATACATACTTCTTGATTTATTTCAAAAATTGTAGCAGCATCTTGCTTGGATTCAATGTTCAATGTCACCAGGATAAGTATGAAATAATATATTTCTCAAAAATTAGTTTCAAATTGTTGTCCATGCTCAAAATGTGATAATAAATAAAATGAATGAAGGTAGACAAATATTATTGAAAATAGCTGTCAACACGATGCAGATCTACTAAAAACTAATTTGTTTGTATTGACACAAAATTTGTATTATTTTGGAAGCTGAAAATTAGGACTGTAAAATCAGATCTATTCTTTGTGCCCCATATCCACTGTTCTTTAACACCTTCAAAAACAATTTATCAAGTCTCAACCTTCTCTTGCAATTTTCTGATATTTTGTAAATACTTTATTTTCCCTATTGACTTTAGTTGTATTTCCAAAATATTTTGACCAAGGCATACAAACAATAAAATTAGGTATTACTTTCCAAAATTACTTAATTATTTTTCATATTCCAATCAGCCTGCTGCTGTTCAAAAACTATGCAAATTCAATTCCTACTGAAGTGTAAAAATGACTGAGAAAGCATAGTAAAAATAACCTAGAATTCATACTACAAAACTATACCGGTCCTCTTCCTATTGATCTCTCAACTGTTGCAATTTGCGATTCATTTTCACGATACTCAAGCAAATGTAGCAACAAGCAACAAAGGATATTATGAAGATGGTGGAGATGAAAAAAATGATTGAAAGAAAAGGGAATGGAAATTCTTTTTTTTTTCAATATTGTTTTGAATTATCTCCTTGCTGGCTAACTGGAAGTTGCTTCGGACATTCCAATAGTTTCAAAGCTGAGCGTTTTGATTGGATCATTTGAAACAGACAGAAGAAGTCCTTTGAAGCATTGACACCTAACAGCAGCAAGTGGAGGAAATGATTAGAACCTTCTTCTTCTGATCATGCGTTGTAAAGAGACAACACTTCTTTACGACGCCCTTGCTTGCATTGGAGAAACATTAGTTGCCTGGATCAGAATACTAAGCTAAATTAAAGAGCTAACTCAAATT
>JALLOT010004230.1:0-10483 GCA_036939595.1 Thalassiosira livingstoniorum | reverse complement strand
TAGAGCACGTCATTAGTAATGACGAGGTCGGTGGTTCGAATCCGCCAACAGGCTTTATTTTATTACGCCAAATTTTGTCATGATTTTTCAATTCGTAATCTTATTATAAATGTCTTCGTGATATGATTTTGATTTTGATATTGTGATGCTTTCACTATCAATTATTTTCATTTGAGGTTTGAGGTCAATGATTTACCAGCAATCAAGGAGCAGATATCATGTTAGCTGAAAATCAAATTTATTACACCAAATCCCACATCATTTCACTCTGGTTCTGCCCCCTTCTAATTCTTGCCATCTTTGCTAACTGGTGCAGTTTAAATTCAAATAAATTTGTCCGTGAATCTCTGTATATGGGGAAGGTGTATTATGGCAATGCAATCCTCAATCATTCATCAAAATTCTTCATGGTAAAGTATTTTACTTTTGTTTCAGCCTCTCCCCTTACCTTGGAATATTACTGTTATTATTTTTCCGGAAGTACAAGGAGTGATGAAGTTTGGCCTGATAGGGAAGAAAAAAAAGGTTGTCAAACTTTATCTTTTGGTTAAGGCATTTATTTTCTTCGATGGAGCCCTATGTACTAACAGCAATACAAGTTGACAAAGCACCAAATCATGCGCCTCGCAAAGTTTTCTAATTGCAGTCTAGAGGAGAGCCTTTTCTGTTACGAACCATGGCCATGTTAGTGCTCAAAGTTGAATTAATATTATTGTGATTTTATCTCATGCGGTATGATATTGTAGAGCTCGTCAAACAAAAAGAATTGGTGCAATAATTGTAATACCTGAATTCCTCCTCCCAACAGCACACGCGTTTAGGAATACTTTTGGACAAAAAATTGATCCCTTAACCAATTAAATCACTTTTGGAAGACTCTTTTATTCTTTGCTCGCATTCTATTCAGTACGTTGTTGTACCACAGCACGCCTAAAACGAGCACACAAGGCATGACAACGATCTACCAGCTTCTACCCACCAGCTTTCAATAAGGAAAATAAACCCGTAATGAAAATCCACATTCCTCTAACGTCATACCCATTATCAAAAATCAAAATTACCTCACCCCCACTCCCTACCTATCAGAAACCAATTCCCATTCCTAAAATCAACCAAGCAATCACCAACGACTCCAAGTCCAATCTCATCAACTATCTCACCCCCCTATCTTCAAAGCTATTTGTTCTTCTTACTCTCCTTTTTCTTCCCTTTGCTCTTCTCCTTCTCCTCCTCCTCTCGATCCGGAATTTCTTCCAACCACTTGATCGGATGACGATTGTAAATCGGCCAATCCGGCACGCACAACACCATACTAATACCGACACCCACACTCCATGAATAAAAGACGTAAGAAAAGTCTTGGAGGAAGTAGCCGTATACCCATCCTACGGCCCCAAATAGGATGATTATGTAGTAGAAGAGGTTTTCGGACAATTTTTGTCCTTCGTAGTCCATTTTTGAATTATGTGTTTTTTTACTTCAGTGGGTGGCGCTTTGCCTCTTTGTGTAATTGATGGAGAAGGAGATGCAGTAAATTCCGCTAGAAGATTCGACAGAAAGGCTTGGAAATGAATTATGATTGATTTCAGGCTCTTTCAAGCAAGTAGAAGATGTCGTTCAATACAGAGTCCACAATTGGTCGAATATTGGAGCCACGAGGTCGACGTTTCAGTGAAAGCAGTGTGACGTGCGACGACAACCGCGGGTATGTGCTCTTGCAGTCTTCAATGATATCTCTCTAGTAGAGCGAAGTCTGAGGAAGAACGTCAAAGCTCTCGAAGCAGTTGGTAGCAGTAAGTAGCAGTAATGGCGTCTCGGATGCAGTGTCGGCCAACAACAACAAAGGCAGCAATGCTCAGCAATGGCAATAATTAATGCTTGAGATCACGTGAGATGTGGGCGTGTGGCGTGGGCGGCAAACGAAGTTACGCGTGGAAATAAAAGACAGCGAAAGATGCTTCCCCCACGATTTTCAGCGACCTTGATTATCGCTTATTCTACTCAAGATACAGATATATTATCAGGTTATGAGTCTGTCAAACGAGGTCCAATGATTTTGGATCTGGGTCTGGGATGATGATGAAGGATGGGCGATAGATGGGCAAAATAAAAAGGGGGAATCAAAGGCCAGAGGGGTTGTCAAAAGACAGTCAAAAGATAACAACATCATCAGAAAACAGAACAAAATCATCAAAGGACCAAGCCAAAATAAAGCCAACACCAACAACCAATACATCATTTGAATAACAGTCTATCTGGAATAACTCATCAAACAATCCTCTCCAAACTTCTAACCAACAACTATTCAAAATGGGCCGAACACTGCGATCGGGTAAAAAAGTATCCAGCCTCTCCCCTCCCAAGAACAAGTCGGGCAGCAACGATGCCGACGATGCCGAGGATGCAAAAACAACCCGCAAAACAACCAGAACAACAACCAGAACAACCAGAACAACCGCAACCAGGACGGCTGCAAAAGAAGAAAAAGAAGCAAAAGAAGCAAAGGAAATTATTGAAAGTACTCCCAGCCGACCCAGGAGAGGAGCGAGAGAACCAGCGAGAGAACCTCAATCTGCCCCCCCTAAAACTTCGTCGTCGAGGGTTGCCAAGCCAGCGACAACACCTGGAACTACAACGAGAAGGGGAAGATCTCGTAAAAGCGATGTAGAGCCAGAGATCAAAGATGACGATGATGGAACTGGGTCTACGGCGAGAAGGGGGAGGGGAAGAGCTCGTAAAATTGACTTGGAGCCGGAGATGAAAGAAAAGGAGGATGAGGATGATGATGCCATGGAAGTTGAAAAGATTGAGGAGGAGGAGGAGGAGGAGGAGGAGCAAGAAAAAGAAGATCGTGGCGAGGGAGACAAAGCCAAAGCAAAAGGGGAGGAAAAAGAGGTTGCTGGAAGTGGAGATGGACATGATTCTGGTGAAGATATGGAAGAGGAAGAAGAAGTAGAGAAAGGCACAGAAGCAAAACCCGAGGTGAAAGAGACATCACCCAAAAAGGCAACTCCCAAAAAGACAACTCCCAAAAAGGCAACTCCCAAAAAGGCAACTCCTAAAAAGGCAACTCCTAAAAAGGCAACTCCCAAAAAGCCAGTTCAAACGAATGATAGCAACGAAGAAAGTGACAATGAAGAAAGTGACAATGAAGAAAGTGGCATTACAAACAAGGACGATGCCAAAGTCAAAGAAGAAGCAAAGAAAGAATCTCAAAGTGGCAGTGATGGCAGTGACAATTCCAGTGAAGAAAGTGAAGATGAGAACGAAAAGGAAGAATCCGTCAAACCTGATGCAAAAAAGACAACTCCCAAAAAATCTGCGGATGTGGGAATCAAAACGCCATCCTCTTCAAAGTCTAAAGCTAAATCAGAAGCTGGATCCGCAGTGAAGGGAAGTGCAAAGAAGAAAATGGAAGAAAAGGCAGAGGAAGAAATGAAGGACTCTGGAGAGGAAAGTAGTGAGGATGAAGAGAAAGGTGCCAATGATGCAAAGAAGGAACAAGTCAAAGAATCGAAACCCGATGAAAGCGAGAGTGAATCAAGCAGCGATGACAAAGACGAGAGCGAAAGTGAGAGTGAAAGTGGTGATGAGGTTGCAAAAGTCATCCCCACCCCTCTTAAGAAGGCAACGCAGACTCAACAAACCAAAGACAGCTCAGATGAAGAAGAAAGTGAAGACGAAGAAAGTGAAGATGAAGAAAGCGAAGAAGAGGAGGAAGAGGACAAAGGCTTCACCGACGAGAATGCAAAATGGCTCAAACCAAAGAAAAGTACCACACCAAAGAAACAACAACTCCTCTCCTCTGACGAAGAAGGCAACGACGATGATGAATTTGCAATCGACAACAACGACGAAGAAAGCGACGAAGAAATGCTAGAAGTAGAACGTCAATCCCGCCTCATCGATGCAGAAATGGAGGCAGAACGCGAAGAAGCCGAAATGGAACTGCGTCGCACCATCGCCCAACAAACTTCGGTGTTTCATCTCCCCACTCCTGAAGAATTGGAAGAGGATGAGAATCGCGTTGTTCCCCCATCGGAATTGCGGGCTCGTATTGATGATGTTTTGGAGGTATTGGCGGATTTTAAAACGAGGAGGGAGCCGAATAGGAGTCGTTCGGAGTATGTGGAACGTTTGGCGCAGGATATGGCGGAGTTATTCGGATATTTGCAAGAGTTGGTGGATTATTTCTTGTCCATGTTTGGGCCGAATGAAACTCTGGAGTTTTTGGAGGCGAGTGATAAGCCTCGACCTTTGGTTGTGAGGGTGAACACTCTCAAAGCTCGAAGAAAGGATTTGGCTGCAGCTTTGATGAAGAGGGGAGTTCGTCTTGATCCCTTGGCATCGTGGAGCAAGGTGGGGTTGAAAATTTATGAGAGCACGGTGCCCATTGGTGCTACTCCGGAATATTTGGCGGGGCATTACATGCTTCAAAGTGCAGCGTCCATGTGTCCAGTAATGGCATTGGGACCGCAGCCGGGAGATCGAGTGATGGATATGTCAGCTGCTCCGGGGGGCAAGACTTCGTATATTTCCCAGTTGATGAGAAATAAGGGAGTGGTGATTGCGAATGATCTGAAACCGGAGCGTCAAAAAGCTACAGTTGCCAATTTGCATAGGTTGGGAGTGAGGAATGTTGTCACTTGTTGTTACGATGGAAGGAGGATTGGATCATTGATGCGAAACTCGTTTGATAGAATTTTGTTGGATGCACCTTGCAGTGGTTTGGGTGTCATTTCTCGAGATCCTAGTGTGAAGGTGCAGCGTACAATTAAAGATGTTCAGCGGTGTGCTCATTTGCAGAAAGAATTGCTGTTGGCAGCTATTGATGCATTGAATCATAGGAGCAAGAAAGGTGGTGGCTACATGGTCTATTCTACATGTTCAGTTTCGGTTTATGAAAATGAGGAGGTTGTGAACTACTTGTTGTCGAAAAGGGATGTCAAGCTTGTTGAGACAGGGTTAGATTTTGGTGAGTTCCAATATCTGTTTGTCTTGGGAAGTTAGATTGCTCGTTTTATGATAAACTCATTGTCACGATTTTGTTTGATCTGGAACTGCACTTCATTACGGTAGGGAAACCGGGGTTCACACGATACGATCGTAAGCGATTTCATCCTTCGTTGGCCCTTACACGCCGTTTCTATCCCCATGTCCACAACATGGATGGGTTTTATGTGGCGAAAATTCAAAAGTTGAGCGACAAACGCAAAGGACAGGATGATGCCAAAAAGGCCGAGGAAGCTACAAATGAGAAAGAGGATAATGCAGTGAAGTCAAAAGGAGATGAGAAGGGCAAGGCGGAAGTATCAGAAGAGAAGAAGGGACGAGATCAGGGTAAGAGAAGGAAAAAAGGGAAGAAGCGCGTTAAAGCACAACAAGAGGGAGGGAGCAATGAAGAAAATGTTCCAAAAAAGAAGAGCAAAATTAGCTACCCAGCAGTGCAGGCGCAAACATCACATAAAAAGAAAAATGCGAAGGTCACCAAACCTCGTAGAATGAAGATCACAGGTATGTAGGTTAGCACGAGGAAATGAAATTTGTCTAATAATGATTAATATTATCATAGACCGCCAAACTATCCCTATCCACTGGCTAATGTGTTTGTAAGCTTCACGTTAAAAAAAGTCCAGCAGAAATAAGTAGCTGCCACGTTAATAAGAAAAACATTAGTCTAAAAGCAATTTCAATGGCCGGATAGTTCCAAACAAATAAATCGATTGCAAAAAACATCCTCAAAATTATCAAACAGCATTCACTTCAACTTCGTTGTATTCTATAGCAGGTGTGGGGAATAATTCCCTAAAAATCATTGTTCCAATGAGCGCTGTTCCAATGAAGACAGACCCCATTAGTAGCAGCCAAATACAGCCCCAACCAAAAGCATGTTGAACAGGTCCAACAAAAAGGAGACCAACCGATGCAATTAATGAGGCACATCCGTTCATCAGACCCGTCGACGAAATCAGCGATCTGTTATTTCCGTGAATTATTGGGTAAGCCCAAAGATCTGTAGCAAATTTAGACATGAGAGCACTGTTTGATCTATGAATTTTCACATGAGGGGAATAAAAAATTGAGAATGGAATTTCTCACAAATGAAAACGAAGTGGTCCGATAAAAACAATCACTCTTACACTTCAACAAGGATACCCATGATTGTCACAATAACCAAAAGTGGGGTAGCCGTGAGTTCTTCTGATTTTTGGGAAAAAATGTAGAGGAGGAGAGAAAGGCAGCCCATGGATGTTCCAATGACAGATGCACGGCGTCCACAAAACAGATTAGTCACATGCTCAACGATAATTCCACCCAGCACCATTCCAAAGGAGTAGAGAGAAGCGATTATATTAGCAGTAACAGGGTCGAAGTGTCTTCCAAAAAAGTAAGGAAGCCAGAAGAAGAGCACACAATTGGTTAGTTTGAAAAAAACAGAGGCCAGTGTGTATTGCACAAATGTGGGGATTTGAAGAAGGCTGGCATACGTGATGGGTGTTTCGCCTGCGTTATCTACCATACATTCAAAATCATCTGATGAGTCGGCATGGTTGTGGGCAGCCTTTCGACGTAACAATACAGCGAGAAAACCCCAGGATATGCAAGAAATTGATGGAATGAGAAGTGCCCACCAATACGGAATACCATAGTCAAGGACTATTGCAGTGCAAACAGCAGCACCAAAGTGGCCAAAAAATTGATGTGAATTCCAGAGTCCAAACATAACGCCATGGTTTTCCGTGAAAGATTCGTTGTAGATCCACCTGTTTGTGATAACGTTTCCTGTGAAGATGAAGCAGAAGAAATGAAAAATATTACAAATGTTGTTGTGGTCACAATTGTAAATAAATTAGGAATATCACAAAACACTCTCACCAACAGGTCCCACAGTAGACTGAACGAAACCAAGAAAAACGCATAGAATAAGAAGAACACTGCTTCCAAAAGTAATACTGATTTGGAAGAAATTGAGCCAAAGGGAAACATTGATTAAAAACAGGCAAAATCCTGATCCAAAGAGACCAACTACGAGCAAAGTTGTGGGATTGAAAGTGTGTCCCAATTTTCCCAATAAGATGTTTCCAACGGCGTACGATCCAACGTTCAACGTTCGCTTAATAAATTACGCTACTGAGATAAGCATAGAATTCTTTCTTTTCCACCACTAGGGTAGAGCAACAGCACAGGAAAACCTGTGCCATAAAACCTAAACGGTTCTTCCTTTTCGGGTAATTGGCTCGGACTGAACCAAATAAATAATGCAAACAATATAACAATTATCTTCCATCAAACCTTCCACGGTAAACTAAACTCCCATTCCGTTGTGACGGATTAACAACAGTCTGCCTCCTCCTAACTCCAGACGCCCGAGACGCAGTCCTCTCAGCATATCTCACATGAGCCGCCGCCTTAATGGCGGATTCCATCTTACGAATCCAGTATTCTCTCCCAACAGTCAATCCTTCCCCAAGTTCATGAAAATCAACATCCAATAGAGCCCTATGTTTAGGAAGCAGGCTGGCAGGATCCGTCCACATTAAAGAATCGATTTTATTGAATATCTCTTCATGCTGTTGACGAGTACGACCCTCCACTTTGAAGTGAATGATAGAGTTTCGAAAGATCCACTGCTGATGAGTAATTTGCAGTAATTTTGTGATAAAGAGCTGGATCCACCGAGGACACTTCATACGAGCTTGTGCTTCACGAAGTTCGTCCCGCATAATAACAGCATATTCAACAGCCACCCTGCCTTCCAGAAACGAATCCCATCCGAGTCTATCATGTTGATGCACCAGTCTGGTATATTGAGGATCTGTAATCCATTGAGACAAAGTCGAGTTCCCTCTATCCAATAAATACTGTTCAATGCCAGACACGAGAGCAGATGGAACGTGTGTTTGCAACATCCAGGTCGTGAGCTCATCAACCAATTTGCGGAACATGGTCGTTCTGCCTTCATCCAAGCATCTCGTAATATGTGACACTGATTCGTTTCAACAGCCACAACTGGGACAAATGTTCCTCACTGTTGAGTCAATACGTGACAGCTGACGATTGGTACCACAGAAATGTGAACATTGTTTAGTGACCCATACTCGAAACATCTTGGGAAAGGCCATCATAGCTTTGTACATTCCGTCCCAATGGACCAGGTCAAAATTCGTGGACGAGACAATCCTCTTTGCATTGAGGAATTTCCTAGCAGTCGTGGCGCCCCAATGGTCGGAGAAAGCTAGTTTGGTCTTGGCACACACTTTTGATCCATTCGTCGTGACTCGTATCTCCTCAAATGGAAAGTAGGATGAGATAAAGTCACGATGAAGGAGGGACTGCCTCAATCGTTCCTTAGCCATCTCATCAACTCTGACATTCAGTTGTTGCACCATTGTGAGAGAATTGTAGTTATAGAAATCATCTAAATGCGATTCAACCCACTCATACTTGCAAGAGCAGGGATTCAGGCGAATCACACGCTTGAACACTCGAAGAATATCGGCCTGAGCTTGATTAGACGTAAGTGACACATGCGGAGCATTACCATGTCGAACAACTCCCATATTATCACAATGAACTATTGGAGTAAGATATGGAAGAGCAGTGCGGCGGGTGGCAGCATTGATCACCAACTGGAGAAGTAAACCACCCAGGATTTCCCCTCGATAGTTATCCGCATGTCCAGGGCAATACTCAGCGACTGAGCCATAAGCCTCATTCCCCGTGATGGTACAGACGATCACAAAGGCCGCAGAACAGACATCTGGATCTAAGTCCTCCATATATGATCCATTGTGTACTAGGACCAAGGAACCCCAGAGTAGTCCACGGTGTATCCACTCTCCGTCTCCATCGCAGTGAAAATACGTCCACAAGGATTGATTCTCAAGGGCTTCTAGGGTCTCACGAAATCGATGGGAAACTACTGGAGCCGATGGGGACCTAGAAGCAGAGTGGAGAGTAACCATGGTGGAATCAACTCTATTCACGCTGCATAACCTGGAGGTCTCTTCTCTTCCACGGGAGGAGCACTGATGCAAGAACCGTTGTCCAAACCGAGTGGATACCCCGTTCTGAAGGAAGTACCAATCTGTTCTGTCGCCATCGTCTGAAGCATAGGAATGATATATGATTCAACCATCCTCACTGATATACCATGACATAGAGCTGTGTGGCATGGTGAGGAAGGGGCCAAGACGAGTAGGAAGGACAAGGGTGGGAGAGCTGATTGCAATGATTGCCTGTCGCCAAAGATCATGATCTTTCCTCGTAGGTTTTTCCAGAGGGTATTCAAAAGTCGACGAGTACCTATAATCCTTCTCCAATGCACTGGCCTGAATATTCTTTCCATCACAATGAGCAATGTCAGAAAGAAAGTACAAACATTTATGCTTCCTGACATGATTCAGTTGAACAAGTTGGTTCTCAGAGTATCCAGCATCATGAAAGCACTCCATAAGAAACTTATCTCCAGCTCGAGGCGTCGGGATGGCAGCAGAGGAGGTCACAATAAGGTGGATATTCAAATAATCCAAAAAGTCCCAAAGGTTTCGAAACCATGTACCGGATGCCAATTTTGAGAAATCTGAAAAGGAATGGAGGAAGACTTGATGGCCAAGACCAACCTCAAGGACGAAAGCTTCAAAGGCCATCTCAATCATCCTACCACACGCATTCGGTAGACCCCAGTGGGACCAAAGGAAGTTGACTTTTGCCGCCGTGGCATCAACACAGAAGTTTGGAAGGCCCAGTCCTTGGTAACGCTCTGGCAGCATCCGCCATTCCTTGGTAATGCAGCGGTTGACGCCGAGCTTCGGAAGGGCCTTGAAATAGAACAATTGAACCGTAGTATCCAGAAGACGAGGAGAAATCACCATGGATACCAGCCCCCAGTTAAGGCTAGGGTACAGTTGGAGGAAGAAACTGAGCCATGCGTCCCTGGAGGAAGAGGTTTTGTGGTCAGTTTATCAACCCACTCGCAACCCTTATCCTTGATGCCTAGAACATGTTCTTTGCTCTCTCCTGCTGGATTGAACAAGGAACCCAAGGTTTTCATTGGAGCATTAGGTTCCTTGAGTGTGATGGGAGCGTCTGGGCCATATGGTTGGGGAATCATGAGAGGAGAGGATGGCAAGGAAGCTACCTTCTTCAGTCTGGGAACCCCTGACTGAAAACGAAAGGACACATTTCAGAGAGGATAAATGCGGAGTAACCAGCTTTGTTTTTGAGTTGTTGCTTCACGGTAGAGTAACGTTTCCGGGCAAAATGGGCAAAAAAGTAACTGCCAAAAGTAACAATAAAATCCCATCTTTTTCCATTCAACTGTGAAATTGACATCGTGGATGTTGATGTTGGGTGTTGGCACTTGGCACACTTGAAAATGATGCCATCTCAACTCTCAACTCTGGAACATCCCAAAGTCACGCTAATAACGTTATTTTTTACACGTTGGTAAAACAGTAAAACTTATTAGCGTGACAAAACG
>JALLOT010004229.1:0-10494 GCA_036939595.1 Thalassiosira livingstoniorum | reverse complement strand
TACCTTATGGGCAGGAGGCGGTCCATTCCTACCTTACTAAATCCTACCGGATTTCATACAGGACAATTCCAAAAAAGTTACTATGACTTTTTTAATCGCCATAAGAAAATACTTACCGCCATTCTGATATCGCCATTGTAGCAATCTTACTACTTGAGGTACAGTACCTATGATACTCATGCAACCTACCACATACGCATGCAGCCGTCAAAAAAACAACAATAACTGCATACTGGCTGACCATGGCAATGGCAGCAGGAATCGCTTCCCCCATCCAAACCGGCCCCCTGTCCGAATCGCTCCACTCGCTGTTGTCATCTTGTCACACCACCATCACCACATGTAAGTACTAACTGGTTGATTGTTGATTGAAATAACTTCCCCTCCCCATTTTTAGTCTAACAACACAATATCTAACTCAATCCCCCTTTGACTGCCATGGACGTGTCAATCAATGCCATGTCATTGCCACCATCAATGCTGAATTGCTCCCCCATGTTGATTCCACCAATGATGCCGAATTGCTCATCTGCACCCGCTTACGTGCTTGTAAGCGCCAACAAGTTGGTTGATGATTAGACTCACCCCCCCTTTTTCTCTAAAACCACAATTGCCAACTTGCTCCCCCCTTGACTGCCATGGACATGTGTCCATCGATGCCATGTTGATGCCCCAATGATGCCTACAACAATCGGGCTCCGCACACAATGCTGCACCACGACCCACCATCACTGAACAACAAATTATTGCCAGCACCAAACAACAATGACATCAACATCACCAATGCTCATTGTGACAGTGGCACCAATCTTGAAAACAATTACAATGCCATGATGCCACCAAAGATTACATTGCTGATGTCAATTCCATCAAAGATGTATGGCTGTCAATGATGCTACAACAACGGGGAGCAAATGATGCCATCAACAACAACCAACAACTCCATCAACAACAATGGCTCAGAGGTTTGATTGGTTTCATCATTGATTCAATTATGAAATCAATTAGTGTTGTGAGTTGCCTTAATCATCTATTTATTTTAGCTGATACTTATCATTGCTGTTTGCCCATTCCATCACAACCAGTCTCTCTAGAGCTGCGGATGGAGGACAAAACCCAGTCATATACAGCTGAACCCAGTGATTTGCTCATTTGCCAACTTCAAAATGGCTGCTGGCTCCCTGTTGGTACATCCAATGTTTTACGGTGAGACAGGATTAATGTAGGTTGATGGGGAAGATGCATGGAGATATCAAAAATAAGCTTTAGATAACTTTTGTCAATCAAAATGTTTCTTAAATTTTGATTCTAGATAATAGAAATCATCATTATTAATGTCTATGTCATTTGACCCCCCCAAAACAGGTAAGTATATTCTTCAGTTATTTTTAATTGCCAATGAAGGAGCATTGAAGGGTGATTTACAACTGCTGCCCAGACAGGAGGTAGATGGGCATGGATATTATTTCTCGCAGTTTCATTTTTAATGCTGTGTCCAACTACAAAAATTACTGAATTTAGTGGCATTTGTTGATGCTCACTTGAGCTTTACTTGGTGCAGCTACAAACTATAATATTATTTAGGAATAATTAACATGTGAGAATGTCAAAATGTGCTATCAGGTGAAACAGTATGCTGCAATTACAGCACAATCAGTTGAATCCTATTGGCCCAAGCCAAAGCACTGATTTGTGCAATAGTAGCAACAAAAATAAGTATTGTACTATGTACTATCATAATATGGTAGCGACCAAGGTAATTCCCAAGTCATGAGCCTGTCACGCATCATTACTTTTTGGGGAAAAATGGAACTTTTCATGTGACAGATTATCACATGAATTTTCCAGTAGGACTAAATTTTGGCTATGATTTTAATATCTAACTGAATGTACTTAAAAAATTCTGTTTTATTATCAAAATTAGAATACTCTTTTGGCAATTAAAAAAGTCATAGTAGCATAGTAGTAACTATTTTGGAAAAATGTTCTGTATGAAATCCGGTAGGATTCAGTCCGGTAGGAATGGACCGCCTCATGGGCAATGATCAAGCAAAGAGCAAAGATGATCAAAGCCAGATCAAAGCCTTTAAAAGCAAGCAATAAGCAATGTTGGACTCGTGGGTTGGTGGTTGGACATCGACCACAAACCACAAGCCACAAGGCAGGGACAAGCTAGCAATAAGGTAAACCACACCACCTCTTGCAACGTGCCACGAGCCGACTTCCACGAATCTCTCACAATCGTTTGTACTAAGCATGAATGGCCCTCCACACACCACCAGCCAACACTGACCAGCAACAGCAGCATATTACGATATCATTCACCTGAAACTCATAACTGGCATTGTACATCGTTCACCAGCAAGAGCGTTCTAGCCTGGGTACTTGCTTACTTATGATGGCACAGAGCTCATAGAGACAGCCGCTCCATCCAGGATTGGTGCACACTTGTCTCAGTAACAACCGACAACTGAGACATCCGGAGCCTGCCACAACCCACCACACTGACCTTTGAACTTTGAAGCGCAGTCAGCTGAGTGTGAATTCTGCACTCTCACTCTCCTAAAATCGAAAGAGAAAGATGATGATGAAGTTGGAGCTCCAATCTCAGCATCGAAGGCAACGACTGCACCCCCGAGTCAAAACCGTCACGATGTCAAGAATATCACCTATTGCATTATTCTGTCTGTGTGTGTGTCATTGTTGTTATTTGCACCATTGGTGCCATGCATTTTCTACAGATAGATCATCTATCGCATTGCCAAAGTCAATCATACAAAACTTTCCTATGAAACCAATGACAAGCCACATTCCATCACCTACAATGCGTCAATGTCGTTCATCACTAATATCAATTCCATCGCGTACATCTACTTCATCAAATGAAATGTCACCCATGGCCACTGAAAATAATTTCGACCACCATTCAAATGATGCACAATTATCCGATACATCAAATTTATCAAATGCGTCAGGCATGTCAGATATGTCAGATGTCTCATATGCTTCATCCCAACTCGATCCACTGTTAACTTCCTTCCTACTTCGCTCCATACGAAATCCAAATTTAAAGTCAAATCCCAACAATTATGCTGCTGCTTATGATGATCAAATAATTGATGATCAAACTAGCAATGATGAGAGTGAATTGAAATTGAACAATGAAATTACTGGTCATAGCAATTCTATGGAAACTTCGTCGTTCAATTTCAATGATGCATCCAAAGCAATACTCGGTCTTCAAATCTGGGATAAAGCATTACGAAAGGGACGATTGCCACTCATTCAAGATTTTCAACCACATTTCGAAACCAAGAGTGGGCAGCAGATGCAGCAGGGCCGCATTTCATCAATGGCGTCGGTGTGGCCAGAAGAGCAACTTTATTCCAACATCTACAAAGTATGTTCTGACCTATCATTGGCAAGATTGACACGACGTCATCCGGAGATTGTAACTTCGGTATTGTTGGGGTTGGCCAAGCTTGTGGTTCAATTCGTAATTGAGGGACGGAGGGGGAAGCTTGTCTTGAATGACAATGCCAAGGAGGATGATGGGGATGATGAAAATATCGAGCAATCGTGGTCATCAGATGAATCCTACACCCCAGAGATGGAATTTGAATACCAGCCTTTGTCAGAGGAGGATCTAAATAAATTGGCAGAATCTTTGGTGGAGAATCTAGTAGGTCAATTTGGTGGTGTGGTGGAGGGGATTGGGTTGTTGGATCAAGTGTTTGGGTATGATCATGGCTTGTTGGATGTGCAGGTAATTAGTTGTTGTGATGAAAATCACTGCAAATTATTTCTTTGCATCTTGAGGGTTTTTTCTTTTTGTCATTGCTTACACTTTTGGGATCGGGCTGGATGAATGGATACTTCTTACTTTTTACTCTGTCACAAACAAATGAATCAGGGACAAGTGGGCTTCGGCCTCGAAGATGGAATATGGCACCACTCCGGATGGACCCCTCTCCCCACGCTTCAGCATCAGCTCACCTCCCTTCCCGAGCTCCGCACCCTCCTCTCCACCCTTGGCCGTCGTCCCACCTCCCTCGATCAATATCGTAACAATCTCCGTAAATTTCGGAAACGTAAGAGATCGTATTCAAAGGAAGACATGATGGGTGTGGAAATGGATGAGAGGGATCCATCGTCGGTGGTGGGGCTGGGATATTCGGGAGAATTAACACGGATGTTACCAAGTGAGGCGGTGTTGTTGAAGAGTGAAAGAAAAGCGCTGAGGTGGTTGTTTTTGGCGAAGAAGGCTGAGTCTAAATTGTTGTGCGTCTTTTACATTGTCTATTGTTCTTTGGTTTCTGCTTGGTGTTTCGAGAGCTTTTGAGTGCTTGTCTATTGCGCATTTATTTCCATTTTTGAAGTAATGTTTTATTCGAACATGTCACATGCGGAACATATTTCAGAAGCTATCAATTGGCAGGATGGACCGATGTACCCACCCAACCTCTCCCACGAACCCCCCGTAAAATCCAACTTCCATCTGCACCCGGTGGTCCCCTCATCATCTGTCTCGACACCTCATGGTCCATGTCGGGTATGAGAGAAACTCTTTCCAAATCTGTAGTATTGGCGTGTGTCACTGCGGCACATGCTCAGGGGAGAGAGTGTTGCGTGGTGTCATTTTCTTCCAAAAATAATGCAGTGGAAAGTGGGTTAATTTCGTGTGATGCTGCTGGAGTTCGGAGATTGTTAGAATTTTTGTCATTTTCGTTTGGTGGAGGGACGGATGTTACTGGGGCGTTGGAATTTGCAGTGAGTTTTGATATTATTTGTCCAATTTTGCTTCAATATTGTTTTTTTGTTGGGGGGTATTTTTAATTATTGCTGTGTTTGTTGACTGAATGTCGAAGATGGATGCATTAAAAAATGACATGGCATCCTCAGATCTCCTCCTCGTTACCGATGGAGAACTTCCAAATCCACCCGTTTCCAACCTGATATTGTCAAAACTTGAACATCTCAAGGAGCAAACTGGAATGGAAATCCATGGACTCTTGGTGGGAAAGAAAGAAAGTCCTGCCCTCTCCATTTTGTGTACCGAAGTGCATGACTTTTTGGTAGATTATGAGTGTGAGTCTCTTGGTATGGCTGGGGTGGCAATGACACGAACAGCACTTTCTCTACAATCTGCATGTGATGGGAACCGATTGCAATCTGGGTTATTTCAAAATTGTGGTTNAACATGGAACTGCAGATGGTGCAAACAGCATGATAAACGTGCGTTTGCATAGGAGAGACGAAAGAGCTGGGTCAAAGCGGAGAAGGTTTGACGATGATGACTGGGAGTACGAATTGCATGAAGATCCTGATAATGTTGATGGTTGGGTGAAATACAAATCATCGTCACATTCTTCTGTAAAGGAAAAACCAAGGAAGCAGGAAGTTACAAACAATCTCGATAGATCAGAGTTTTCAGGCCGTGTTGAGGAAGCAAAGGAACTGGTACAGCGGACTGCATTGAAGATGGTAGGAAAACAAAAGTGGAAGGCTGAAAAACTAGACGATGAAATAAATCGAGAGAACTCTTTGTGGGATAAGAACAACATTCTAGCAAAGTCTGTTTCATTTGTGGAATCGGGACTTGTCGAAAGGGATGTCGAAGCACGCCTTGTAGTTCTTGGTATGGTGTCTCAAGAACACGTCTTGCTCGTAGGGCCGCCGGGAACTTCTAAATCTGAATTAGGGAAACGAGTTTCATCTCTCATTGGCGGGCCATTTTTTCAGAGACTATTGACCAGATTTTCTACACTGGAAGAGCTCTTTGGCCCATTGTCGCTACGTGCACTTGAAAATGACGAGTATATACGGTGCATTGACGGGTTTCTACCATCAGCAAAGGTTGCATTTTTGGATGAAATATTCAAAGCCAACAGTGCAATTTTAAATACACTTCTGACGATACTGAATGAACGGCAATTTGACAATGGGGCTGGAAGTAGGGTGACTTGTCCACTGAAATGTGTAATAGGAGCTAGTAATGAGCTGCCTGAATCTGAAGAGCTTGATGCCTTGTTAGATAGGTTTCTCCTTCGTGCTCAAGTAAATCCCGTTTCGGATGATGCTCTTTTGCAAATTCTTTCGGACAAGCCTGTTATGTCCGAGCCACTATCGGAGGATGCCGCAAAAGATTTGGAAAAGCTCATTTCATCCGTCTCGGAGTCGATAGATGATATAGCCATAGATCATAGCATCGGTGTCTTGATAAGGGATCTTAGAATTTTTGTTAGAAATGATCTTGGTGAGTACGTCAGTGATCGTCGCTTAGTGAAGGCATCCAGGCTCCTGAGAGTGAGCGCCGCAACTCAAGGACGGTCAAAAGTAGATTTTGTAGATTGTTTATTACTTCAGCATGTAATTTGGCGAATCCCCGAGCAGAGGGATTCAATCAGGGAATGGCTTTTGGATCATCTGACACCCGGAATATCTGAAGGCATTGGAGAACAAACCCAATTCCTTTTGGATGGTCTTGCATCTGAAGCTCTGGCAATGGTTCAAAAAACAATGGGCGATGTGACTGGTGAACTGGGAGCAAGGGAAAAGGACGTTGACTCGATTCTCTCGATAAAGAGGGAAATTCAGGCAATAGAAAAAATGCTGCAAAACTGCAGCAATGAACTACTACGTCATATTGAGCTGCTACATAGATTGCCGCGCCATCTCTGGATTGGGCACGATGAATCACAGTCCGCAAAGCAACATCTGTTGCCAATAGCAGAAGCTAGTTCTGCTGAGATTCAAAGGGTACTTGCCAATGCAGTGGAGCTCCGACTTGCTCTGTCACCAGAGCTTGTTTCAAATGACTGGAGATCATCTGTTGTAGAAATGCTAACTGGTCAAGATGCCAATGATATGACATTTTCTGAGGATGAGTTGCAAATGAGCCTCAAAGAGGCCAAAAAGACATACGATGGTGACACGCTGCGCAAATGGAAGAGTGCACGCAAAAAAGCGCAGTGATGATTTTTGACTGGATGGCATTCATTGATTTCTGTGCCTTCAAAAATAATAAACACTCCAACTAAAAGTCAAGAAGAAGCATTATTTTTATTTCAGCATTTGGATTTTCTACCATTGGGTCAGTCAGAGGTGCACGAGATATCGCACTTGTGCCGTATTTGAAAAATTGTCAATCAGCTGCAATTCCGATTGAAACTCGCAATGACTTCAATTTGATTCACGAGGCTATTAGATAAGTGCTCCAGCTAATTATAATTATTTAATTTCAAATTGTACAAGAAAAATTCAGTAGTGAAATGGAATGTACCATAGGAAACCGGAAAAGATCTCCTCGTTCGATTGTTTTTGGGACAATATGTATTATTGTGTTCGTGATTTTTGCTTAATATGTAATATCTCTTGCAAAAGATTTCAGTTGAAATTAATGAAGTACTTGTTTGGGGGTCTTTGATATGACAAGGTGAAACAAAGAATTTTCTACTAGGGCAAGCAGGATTAAAGCAACCAGATGAAATCCGCACACACAACAAAGATGGTCAATGAACAACTTTCGCCTGTGTTTCCCTCTCATCACAACCAACTCAAAAGTATATTAATAATGCTAATCATTGCATAATTGGCTTGTGTTTCCTGCATGTTAAAGTAACGATTTGTGTTGCGTCATTACAAAAAAAGAACGACGATTGGATTTAATAAAGATCTGAAAGTCAAACATCATCATCTCTTGCCTCTTCCCAGCAGATCAAAGATTCCAAATAATGTTCTGAAATTGAATGCTATCAATGAAAAATTGGCAAAAAGTGTTTGGGAATGATGATAAGTGCAATGATCATGTCAGTCTGAAACAAAAAGCTTCCATGAAAAGTATTTTTGTAAGCAGAAATAATGGAATATACTGAAACGCACATCTACACCATAAATCTTGTGAATAGTATATTTTGATAGTGTTTGTAGAAATGCTGGTCTATCTGCACAATTGTCCTAACCCCTAGTTTGGGTATTTCAAGATTTGTTTTTGTTTATCAAGGTTCGAATAAACATCTTGTAAGAGTCACTATGACCTAAGACTCCTAAAACATAGATTTCCATGGCACACATGTAGACAAGAAAGACAACTGAGCTATCTAATAGTATTAATACCTACTTACCTAGGTAGTGTTGTAATACTGACATCTAGAACTTTGCTCTTGATGTTCTTTTGTATTTTTGAGACTTGGTGTGTGAGCCCCAAACCCCCCTACAGCTTTTTATGCTTAGCAGTAGATGTCTCATTGACCTCTGTCCTAAGGATAAGAACAGGACAGGTTTGACTTAGCTCTAATAGTGGGATTACAAGATAATGATTAGAAATTTTTGAGAAAAAATAAACAACACACATTCTACATATCAGAATAAGCTAGTGATGGTGGTTGTTACATGGCAAAGAATAAACAACAAGTTTTGTGCATTGTTAATTTTTAATCCACATTCTATTTTCTATTTTGAACATTTGAGCAATCATTTTTTGTCACTCTGTTCAATGATGGTATGCTCAACTAGTCAGGGAGAAAGACATTGCTTGCAAAGGAGTCTAGAAAATTGTTGGTACTGATATTTGTATGTTTACCAGCAAAGCAAACAACAGCTTCATTTTTTGTGTCATGAGCATGAATGGGGGTAGACATACCCCTTTCTTAAACTCCAGCTATGACAGCTAAAATCTCCCTGACTTATATTTACAGTACCTGAGCTGTACATTTGATTTCAAATTCATATCTCTTATGAAAGTTGGTACAATCATAATCATAATTGTAAAAAGCCAAGTTGAACAGGGGTTATGTTGAGGAGATAAAGTAATAATAGAACAAAAATTGACAAAGATCTACGAGAATCCAAGAATAGTTTGTGTATTTTCTACTTTTCAATCTTGCTGCAAAGAAAACAGTTGGCTGGCTGGGATGCTTCTTTTTAACTCACTTGATAGCACACAAAACTACTTAATACAAATAATTCAGGAACAAATAAGATATGCAGAACAACCCAATACAAATTGAAAATTATGCTCAATGATGCTGTGGATAATATCATCATGTGATTCCATATATTGAAGTGATCTTCAAGCTAGACATACATTACAGTAAGCTGATTTGCTTGCTGTGGTTCATTTCAGCAACATTTTTGTAAATGAGTTTCAAATGTACAAAATCTTTTCAAGTGATTAGGGACTCACTTGCTATAATAAATATTTTAAAAATCATTTTGGTCCTTGCAGGGAGAAACATTGTCTAATTAATAAAATGAAATGTATTGGGTGTTGCTGTTCTTATCATTTCTTTGACAAAAAACATCCAACTCTTCATAGTTAAGATCATCAACTATTTGAATTGATTATGAAAAAAATTAAGTAGCCATTAGTACCCAAATCCTTAAAAAAGACTAATGATGATACTTCTGTCAATATTAACTTTTGAATGAAAAATATGGAAAGAAATTCTCAGAAAATAGAAGTGTAACTAGTCCAATGTAATCAATGAATTTCAGGTGACAGTTACATGACATGCTAGTGCTTACCAGGAAAAATAGTACAATATGGTTCCTCTATTATGATTATTGACAAAATAAAAGGAAGGAGAACAATGAAAGTCTTTCCAGCTTACCATTTTGTTATTGAAACTGAAAATATAACAATTAGCAGTGATGGAATAATAACTTCACAAACTTTAGTTTTGTGGACACCAACAGGATTGTGTGCCTGGGAATTGTATTGTTGACAGTATGAGAACCACGGTATGTATTGAAGCAGGAACTGACATGTTTCAATTTCAAGACTGGAATGGCAACTGGAACACTAGGGAGGAACATTGATTTGATTATAAATAAAATAATTTTTGTTCCCATCCAAAGTGGTCAATTTGCAAGTGAAAATACTTTTCAAACAAACCATACTGGTTTCTTGGTGCAAGTGCAAGTTTGAGTCTTGTTGAGTAAGATTTATTTTTTGTTTTTGGTAATGTTACACTATAATGAGTGTACTCAGCCAAAGCAAATCTTAGAACATGGGTGATGTGAATTTAGAAAGACATATTATTCCTAGACATACAAATTCTGCCAAAAAAACTTATCCTGTACTAAAAACTTTTCTATGATTTGCAAGTGTGACAATAAGACCTTTTGTTTCTGGGAGTACATACATAGTACACTTTTAAGTGTGGAATAGATAGTTGCATTTGTGTGATACCTAGACTATCTAGGGTATTAAATAAGTAGTATACTACTTAAGCATCTGAGTATAAATATGATATTTTATGGCATTTACTCAGCCAAATATGACGTAGTCTACTTGTCTGTCGTGCATCTGCCTAAAAACTAAGTAAGTAGCTACTCTCATAATTAGAGTTTTTAGTCATCTGCAACATGCCTAGAATCAACAAGTCATGAGTCCCTTGTGGACTTGGGCTGGCAGCAGCACTGCCAAGGCACCGTTGTCAACCTATGCTGTTCCTGTGACCTAAGTCACTTCCTCTCTCATTGGATCAACCC
>JALLOT010004228.1:0-11339 GCA_036939595.1 Thalassiosira livingstoniorum | reverse complement strand
ACCTCTAGCACCACCAGAACATGGTGAACTCGACAAAAAATTTGTAATAGATCCATATTCGGATCTATTACAAATGATAGATCTGATATTGGCGTTATTACACCAATTGGCGTTAAGGTAAAAGGTATGAAATTTTTATTGGAGTGTATGATGGTATCTTCAATTTATGTCCCACACGATGCGTTAGGATAGGTTCAGATCATCTGACTGGAAACCCATGAACTGGAAACCCATTTGTAAACCCATAGAAAAGTTTTTTTAAACAGTATATTATTCCAGTAATAATTATAATAAAAAATCGCTCCAATAATAATGTAGGTAGGTATTATCTACATAAATGTAGATAACTTGTATCTACATAAAAAATATAAATATGTAGATATACCGTACCTACATAATATTTTCATGCGTCACGTAGTTGGCTTATAAATGTAGATATATCTTTCCTACATAAACAAATAAAATATGTAGATTGGCCATGCCTACATAATAATATCATCTCATTTGCTCCGCCGTAAGTACTGCCTCTAGTAATAATAATATTAGTCTGTCCCTTCCTTCTATGTATGTTTCAGTATCATTTCTACTAAGTGTTAAAGTAATATGTTTCAGTAAGTGGTAAACCATTATTAGCCATTGTTTTATCTCTATTTTTTCACAGGTACTTATTAAAAATGAAATCATGGATTTTAACCATGATACCAACCATCCTCTCATCTCTCAACTTCCCTCAATGGAATCTGGACATGATGAATCGCCGAAACATCTTGCAGTTTTGCCAACAGATCAGAAGCCATCATCATTCAACGTCAAATCGTTTGTTTCAGAGCTCAAGACTGTAACCAATGGAATTATCGAGTCAATTGATAACTCATTGCTTGTGTCTAAACTTCTTCCCGATTCCCCAAACTATGATCCTTCCATTGATATTGATGATTTATGCTTCAATTTATTTCAAACTGGAGAGAAATGGAAATCTCGTGATGTTTTGTTTGAATCTGTTTCAAAAATTGGAGATTGCCATGGATTTACACCCGTCTTTAGTGCTAAATACATTATATGCAATCGATTTGGAACCACTAAATCAACAAGTTCAAAGAAAAGAGATTTTTCTGCTGGGGATTTGAAGAACAAATGCACGTTCAGAATTGGCATGGATGCATCATCGAAACAGAGAGTACTAACCAAATCCTCTAGCTATTACAAGTACGACTGGAAACTTCCAGTCACCATTTCCAGTTGTTGTTGTGTTCATGGTGAACATTGCAAACCCGATAGAGAAAATCTCATTGTGACTAAAAGTCGTGCAGGCAAGTATGTCACAAACATTCATGAACACGCTTTATTTTCTCTTTGCAGCATTGCAGAATACAATGGAAGACTCACCTCCGAATCAATTAAGAGAATAGTGGGACCAATCATTCCAAAAATGAAAAATCTGACTCCTCACGACATATTCAACATAAGAAAACGTGTTTTTCGACTCCTTCCTACCTTTAAATCCACCAATGGCAAGTATGAGGAGTTCAAAGAAGTAGTCATTGGTACAGTAATAGATAGCCTTGACAACACAGTTCTTCCCCATGATGATGAGGCAATCACAGTCGCTTTTACGCTGTGGAAAGAAGTAATGAATCAGTCACCTTCTGATGGTCAATCATTTGTTTCATTCGTGGAATATCTTGATTTGATTTCAAATGCATCTAGTGGATTTGCGTATAAGTTATGTCATGATGACAATGGAACCATCATTGGCGGCGTGTGGCAAACAGCAACAATGAGAATGAATTGGGAAAAATTTGGGAGTTATATTACATTGGACATGTTGAAAAGAGGAATCAACATTCTCTTGTGGCCATATCATGCAGTTGCAATGTACAATGAATTGAGTAAGCTCTGTATTGGGTGCAAGGGTATATTTTGTGGTGAACGATCATTAGCATACAAATTCATTGCTGCATTTATTGATGAGCACTCAGTAAAAAGGAAGCTAACTGATGTTTACGTTGTTGCAGGAGATGGATTTTTTGATCAGGATTTCATTCTCGAAATGGGGTTTTTAAATGCTGTTTTTTTGTGTGATTGGTTTCATCTGTTTGAGTCAGGGCTTGTGAAACATTTTGGTCAACATGGACATGATGTATTGATCGTTTATTTGGAATGCATGATAAAATCCCGATCAGAAGACGATTTCAATTCAGCTTACGGAAGTGCCAGATCAGCAATTGAAGCACTGCCCTACAAAAGTGCAAAATTGTTGGAGGATATTGATGACTTTGCCTCCAAAAAAGATCATTATGCTCAATACAAGCTGAATGAAATGAAAGGGAGTCGGGGACTGCATGGTTCTGCTGCTGCAGAACAAAACCATATGAGTGTTTTGCTCCACCTTAATGATGGCAACAGAAAATTGAACACTTACTGTGAGGAGCCCGTGACACTATTCAAAGATTTGTTTCTACGGCAACAGAAGTTTGCCAACAAAACTAACATGCTATTGTACTCACAAAAGCAAAAACTTGTCGCAGAAAGCCACAGATTGAGTGTCCTGCCTCCTTCTGATCACAAGACAATTTTGGTGGAAGCTGTTTCAGAATTATGCTTGGATAGCTATTTGGCTCACAAGATTTCCGTTGAAAACTCTGTTTTCTTGCGAATGAATGTAACATATGACTCTGCAAGGCAAGCCAATACTTACGAAATTTCAGATCCTAGAAAACCAAATGCCAAGATCCGACGTTTTTACACGACAAACGATCCATGTACCTGCACACGGGCTGTTGCTCATGAGTCCCAGTGTTCTTGCAAAGTCAAATTGTTGAATAGATTTGAAAGAACATTGTTTGCACCAAGGCATTTCCGCAGGGATAGAGTTGAGGGGGTAGACTTACCAACAAAACAAGTAATCAAATCTCTTTCACAATTTCAGACAGAAAAATTACAAGTAACGGCTTGTGCAACTCAAATACAAGGTACTGCTGATATTGACGATACTCAACAAGGTACTGCGGATATTGACGATACTGCAGATATTGGAGTTGCTCAAAAAACAATCAACCCATTATCACAGAAGGAAATGAAGGAGATACTGAACAATGTTTCATTGTCATATTCTGCATGCGAGGAGAGTGTTCAATTTCAAATCAATGAACTGGCAGTTAAAATGGATCAGCTCATACGACTTGGATATACTACTGACTTGGCAAATAGCAAAGCAAACACAGTTCATGTGCCTTCAAATTGTTTGGTAAAGAATCAACCTCAACAAAGATTGAAATTGCAGAGTGAAGTTCGCAAAGAAAGAAAGAAGAAGGAATTTTTATCAATCCAGAAGACAGGCATGCAACAAGATGTTTTGTTTGGTGGTTCAAACGTCCTCGCAAATGGGAAAACAAAAGTAACTTGTGATTTTTGCAAGGGATCCCATCAGTATCCAAGCTGTGACAAACGTGTGGCTCTATCAAAAACGACTATGGAATACATACTTACAACAACAAAACCAAAAGTTGAATAATCACTTAGAAGCAGATTGAATAACATTGGTCATAGTGGAGGAATTGGTGTGAATGAACTGTTTAATGAATTATCATCACGACAGAAAGCAGCAAACTTCATTATCAAAGAAGCCAGAAGTGTCACATTGCCTAACTCATCAAGTCATGACAAATCTGTTGGATATGTTGTACAATTTCTTGATACAAATGCGGAACCACAGGAACAAATTGCAATTGATTCAGTTTGTATGAACTATCTTGTCACACATTCCTTCAAAAGAAGAAAATTTGTTTATGACCAGACCATCGGTCCAACTTCTTTGATGTAAAGTTTTCTTTCAGCCGCTTCTCAGATTGTTAATGTCATCTTGCATTGAATTTGTGTTTGCATTAATCCAAAAAATATCATGGCTCATGTAATCCTTAATTTTGTCATTTTCCAACCAATCATGAAAAAATTCTTCAACCATTTTAATTTCGTTGTCATACCAAACATTGATTTCAATTGTCCAATTATTTTCATATTCCCATATTTTCCAACCATTGCTGTGATAAGGCTTGAAGTTCAGTGGCGCTGCATTCAGAAATGCTACAATGTTGAGGATTTCTTCATTTCCAGTACCATTCACTGTTGCTTGAAACTGCTTCCCCTTGCGGGATTCCATTTCCACAGTTGAAATGCTTTCATCACTCATTGTTGTAATGATTTTGATGATTTATGACAACAAATTAAAGCACTCATTCATATTAACTCACACAGCAATTCTAAAAGTCCAAGGGATCCATTATTGTGATTAAGATGGTTAGAGCGATTAGATCACTGATCATGGTGACATTAATGCTATTGTGAGTGAAAAAATGTAGGTACTTGGTTCCTACATAATTACAATATATCCAAAATAATAGTGTAGATATTACTTACCTACATTAATGTAGATTGGTTGATACTACATTAATGTAGGATACCTTTATCTACACAAAAAAAAGATAAAATCATGGAGAAATATGATACCTACATGGGTAATATTATATGTAGGACAACCTAATCTACATATTTGTAGATTGTCCATATCTACATTTTTATTATTTTAAGTATTATACTACATACCCCCAACATTTTCTCAATGACAATGGCGCTCTCAAAAGTGATGGTTGAAAATAAATAATAACGCGCTTTCTCCTTGCTATAAGTGTAACCACCATCACTAAATCAATGGGGGAAGTTATAAGGATCGTAGCAATATAGAATTCAACATCCGTTTTCTGTGTCTTCGCTTTCAGATAGGTCTCTCTATATACATTGTCCCGTCATTGGTTTTTTCAATGGTATTTGTGTGATACTTGTCATTGTCTTTACCATGGCCAAAAGATCAAGGAGCGTTCCAAAACGCTATATCGAAGACAAAAGTGATGCAGATGAATCTCCACCAATCCAAAAGAAAAAATCAACTAAAAATGAGGCATACAAAGACATTCATATTCCCTTCATCGACTTTCCTACGCAATCCCCGATAATGCCACAAGTTGGTGATTCTTGTATCTACACTAGAAAGGGAAGGAGAAATGGGGATACAGCAAGAATTAGTGATGTCACAGTTATAGATGGACTTTTATGTTCAGTTGATTTAGTATTTACTACTGGAAGACAAGATTCAGTCAAAAATGTTCATGTTTCAGACATTGCAATTGACCCAGTATTAAGGAGTAGGCATGAAGTTAAAGTGAGGGATTTCGATTTGGATATTCAACCCAACAAAGAATTTCATTTAATGTCTACAAGGGAAGCTGTTGAATTACATGAAACAGTATCAGCTGATAGAAATGGAAAGCCCAATGAATTTCATAAAAAACAAGAAAGGAAATTGCCTACTAACATATGGAACAGACTTGTGAGAAATGAAGTCGTCAAAGTTCCCATCCCAATATATGTTGTGGAAGAAAATTTTTTCACTGGACACATGTCGAAAAGGAAAAAAGAAGAAGCAATTGAGTTTGTTGATGAATGGTTTGTTACAATCGCTCTGAATGATTTAGAATCTACATTTCTCCCAACTGGATTTCCCCTTACTCCCATGCAATTGTTGAAACTTGAAGGAAATAAAAAAATCGATATTGATAAATCAGCACAATTGTGGAAATGCATTGACAAATGTGTCAGTCAAAAACCATTCTTTATCTGCAGTGAGACACGACAAAGGTATTTAAGGGCAGGAGATCATTTAACATTTCCTCAGTTAATGAAATGTTTGGAGTTGTGTGGGGAACATACTCTTGTCAATTTGGGAGCTTTCTTATTAATCTGTAGTCAGATTGTCAGGCAACGCGACAAATTAGTATATGAGAATGGGACAAAAACAAAAGTGATCCCACAAAATGAAATTGATTTTGTAGAGGAATTTTTCAGCCAATTGCATCTGATAGTTGCCAAACATTACCATCTACTGGACAAGTCCATTTGATCCACTTGGAGTCACTGGAATGTTTTTACTGTTGAGTTTGATAAGTTCTTCTCACGGTCAATCAGGATTGTGAGAGAGCAGTGCAGAGACAATCTACTTTTTGATTCTGGTCTTACTGAAAGCAGTCCGGAATACAAGACCAAGCTTAATGAAGCAAAAATATTGTCATATGTCCTAATCATGATGGGGAGTCAAAGACTAAAAGATGAGCAATGTGAAAAACAATATTATCAGGTAATAAATGGCAGACATGATGTGTTTAGTTTTTTGAAACCTCTCAGGAGAGTAAAATTTGAGCGACTGTTCAAATTTTATGAAGAGAAAGTAGACAAATACTCACTTCAAAGTTTGAAGTCTGTTACTTTGTTGTACCTCCTTGTTGGTATTTATGTGTTGGATGGAGGTAAGGTTCCAACTGAGGAATCCAAACTATTTGCCTTCCATCAACTTGGTGATAAAAAGGGTAACGTTTCTATGAATGCTGTTGGTATTTACTATGGTGTTGGTGTTGATTCTCATGTTGAAAAAATTTTAAAACTACTTGGGCCCAAACATGCCGCATCAACATCGGGTAAAGCTATCAGAATTGATGTTGGAATGTTTGTGAATGATGATGTTGGAGAAATATGTCAACAAATGGATAGAGGCTCAGTTAGTGGAAAGAGATGGGCTCAACAGGTGCTGTCAGAACTGTCTTCTGTAAATGAAACTTACCGGCAGTTGGTCAAACAATGGATTCTAAAAATGAAAACAAAATAACAACCTAACAGAAATATTTCATTGGCAACTTCCTCTCTTCCTCAAAGTTTTCAATGCCATGAGATTGAATTGTATCCTTGACTTCTGAACGTATTTTGAATCTGTCTTGTGACAGATACTTTTGAGAGTATTCATCTAGAGTGTCTTGATTCATTCTGGCATCAGACCATGAGAATTCTAGTTCCTTCTTGAAAGCTTTGTATCTGCGCTGCAAAGAAAAAGGCTCAGCCTGAGGGGAAAGGTTGTTTGAAAGTGGTTCCCCTGCTCTGCTGAACTCACAACCCGGTTGATAGTACTCGCTGAAAGTAATGAAATTTTCTGAACCCCAAGGCTGGAAAGGATATTCCAAATAGGCATGTATGGCAAAGTCCCTTAGGTCTCAACAAAATGCCAAATTGGATGGCTTCTCTAGGTTCAAGACAACATCGTCGTAAAATGACTTCTCTCCTAATAACAGAGAAGAAGCATCTACTCCCCCATGATCTGATCGAGCATCAATAATGGCAGCACAACCTCGCGGTATATGAACAAATTGGCAATTGTTGGTACAGAGGGGGGGGACTTCAAATTCATTATCTTTAGAACCACGTTTGATTCTATGGGAACCCATAATATTGTAAATTACATATCTGCAAAAATAATAGAAGGATTGAGTCTTCAGATATTGTTACTTTGTCAAATGTAAAAAGCATGCATTCAGTCTTACCTTCTAGTAAAGGGATGAATCATAAACAGTGACAATATCTCGTTGTCAATGTGAGTACCTTGCAGACTAGTCAGATCAGCTGTTTTTGCAATGATTTGTAATTTCTTAACACAAAGAGAAGGATCCGTGTGTGGGATGTAATCAGAGTCCTTACCCTTTTCAGAAAACAATTGCTCCCTCTTTTTCATAGCAATCTTTGCGTAGTATGCATCAGGGCATATGGCAGCTGTGACAGTTTGTTTGATAAATTTTGAATATTCCTTTGTTGTCTCAGTCGACAACCCCCACATGAGCCTCCCCTTTGCTTCACCGGTGCATTTAGCCCGATCACTATGTACTGTGGTAGCATTGGTTGTCTTCCCATGCTTTTGGATGCTCTCCAATACAGAAGAATGATCAACATCACAACGAAAAATTAGCATCCCAGTTTCTTTGAAGATGTCAGCAAGATCACAATCGTCTTTGTATTGTTTTTCAAGATTTACTGTGAATCCACCAATGAAATGATAGTAACCTGCCTTGGCATCTTTCCAAAGGAGAGAGAACAAGCATTTTTCACAGAGTTTCACTCTGGACACTTCCTTCGCAAATTTCTGAACCTTCATTGGAAAATTCAGGCTTTTGTACTGCTCCCACATGTCAATTGGAACGTGAATATGACCACCAGGTGGGGCTTTCCTCAAAAATGGAATGAAGGATCCATTCTTCTTTTGGCACGATTGACAATGGTTTCTTTTGGATTTGGAGGGTGCTGTGTCTGCTGCAGCAGATTTGGTTGGTACTGTTTTTGATGCAGCAGATTTGGTGGGTGCTGTTTCTGCTGCTTCTTCTGCTGCTAGTTTTTCTGCTGCTTGTTCTGCTGGTGCGGCCACTGTTCCAACAACTGCAAAATTTTGAGACTCTTTTCCCTCCGCCACAGCCACATTTTGCTTCTCCACACCAGCTTCTGTGCCCTCCATAGTTGCCTCTCCCTCCATGGTTGCCTCGCCCTGCATGCCCTCCATTTGCTGCTGGTGATTGTCTGCCTCTCCCTCCATGGTTGCCTTGCCCTGCGCTTCAGCCTCTCCCTCCATGGTTGACTCTGTTGCTGCTGCCGCCGCTGTTAGTTGTGTTGCGTTGCTGAAGCTGTCGTCGTTGCTGCCGCTTCGTTGCTGCTGCCCCGATGCTTTGTTGCTGAAGCTGCCGTGTCGTTGCTGTCGTCGTTGGTTGTCGTTGCTGCGGCTGTGTTGCGCGCGTTGCTGCCGTGTCGTCGTTGCGCCGTCGTTGCTGCCGTGTTGCTGCCGCCGCCACCAATGTTGCTGCCGCTGCCCGTCCCGCCGTCGTTGCGTATCGCAACGGCGGCCGCCGTCGCCGTGGGATTGCTGCTGCCGTCCTGTCCGTTTGCTGCCGTGGTTGCCGCCGTTGGTTCTTGGTTGGGGCGCTTGGTTGCCTTGCTGTTGCCGTGGCAGTGTGCACTGCCTTCTTTTGTTGAATTTAGTTAGGCAAAATGCTGTAAATGGGATTGAATGACAAAATGTAGGATTGACTTACCTACATTTTGCCATATCATTATGTAGATAATACCCGCCTACATAAATGTAGGAAGCCCTTGTCTACATATTTCTATTAAAATAATATATGTAGATTATACTTACCTACATTATGAAGGCGAGTATTATCTACATTTATGTAGTAGTAGATAATAGGTACCTACATGTTAAAAAATAATATTATTATGTAGAATAGACTTACCTACATAATGTAGGTAAGACTTATCTACATTTGAGGCTTGTCTGATCCAAATTGCCCACTTTTTGAGTCATGATCTATCCTTGAGCCAAACTAACAACCGAGATATTGAGGCTCAAAGATTACTGGGAGTTGTGAAAAAAGGACGATTTAGCGGTGATTTTTTAATTTTATTTAAAATTTAAAAAAAGAGAAAATATTTTGACATTTTGAGAAGGTACACCTTAGTACGATCGCTTAAAGCTATGCTACTATAAAATAATATTAGGGTAGTAGGAATGGTATGGTACTAATAATTAAGCTGCCTGGCGTATTTTGCTGGGCTGGATCATAGTAGAACTGTTACGAGTAATTCAATAGAGATACTTCTTCTTGGTGAGCATATGGTATTGTATCCTATTAATTATTACTGTTACAAGAAACAATATACTGGTAATCACTTTTAAATTTTATGTTGTATACATGTAAGTACTTATGTTGTACCGTATGATTGATTGCTTTGTTTCATCATCATACCTACCTCTCTAGCTACGTTCGGAATTGGTAGCAGTATCTAGATCGTACATACTTCATATTAGTACGACTCTCTCTCTCTCTAGAGAGTGAGATATAAAAATATTCGTCATGCTTATAATAAGTAGTAGTATATTACGAGTATATTGAACTGACGTACCAGTACCGGTAGAATAAAATATACTATGGTAGATCATTATAATTAGGCACATAAATACACATAAGAACTTTGTACCATAAAAACATGTACGAGTAATGATAGTAATTAATAATATGGATAAATTTTTTTTCCTTATTAGAAGTATGTACATAAAACGTTTTAAAATTTTTAAAATTTGATTTTCAAATAGTCATTAATATAAGATAATAATATTTAAGACATCACGGTTCAAAATTCATAACTTTCTTGTGAATCTTTTCTAACATATTTTATCAATGCATATGGATCGCCTAATATAATTTAAAAATTTAAATGTCAGAAAGGATAAATTTGATTTGATACAACAATTCAGTCATGTAAAAAAGTACTCGTATTATTATAATTTTGACAAGTAAAGGCCAGTAATATATTTCAAGTGATTCTATATTATCCAAAAAAAACGTGACTTTGAATTAAGAATATTTTGCAAGACTCCATCTACATTATTGCGTTTTTTTGCGTTTTTTTGCGTTTTTTTGCGTTTTTTTTGCTTTTTTGGCATTTTTTGCGTTTTTTTGCGTTTTTTTGCGTATTTTTGCGTTTGCGTTTTTTTGCGTTTTTTTTGCGTATTTTTGCGTATTTTTGCGTATTTTTTTTGCGTTTTTTTGCGTTTTTTTTGCGATTTTTTTGCGTATTTTTGCGTATTTTTGCGTATTTTTGCGTATTTTTGCGTATTTTTGCGTTTTTTTGCGTTTTTTTGCGTTTTTTTGCGTTTTTTGCGTGCCCAGTAGGAAAAAAGTATCATGTCTGTTTTCGTAACCTATTGAATTCAATATGGTACTAGATTCTAATGAATTCAATAGGTTCCAGTCAGTAACCGATATAAATTATATTGCCCTGCGAAGATTCATAAGTCATTTTCAGCGACAAGTCTTCTCCGAGTATGGTATTGTCTCAAGTGTAACTAACTAAGCGACTTACCTACCATACTACTATTTGTTTCTTATTTTTTGTGGTATTGTATGATATGGTATTAGACTATTTCCAACGGACAGCTGAATAAGTAGCTGAAAATGGTATATTATAGGGGCTAATAGAAACACGTCAGTTTTACAGAGCATCAAATACAGCTCTGGGAGATTTTCTCTTCTAACGGGAGTGCTTAAAATAGCTGAAAATCTAGCCGTAAGTATCATCTACCTCTACCATAAAAGGTACCATACCGTACCACATACTACTACCATAATCCTACTTATTACCATGTGGTTTGCACGGTACAATAATAATATTACTCCTATCATGTTGTAAAATACAATAAAAGTTTTGTACTAGTAGTACCAGGTACATACAATAGTCTCGCTCTCGCTCATAATACGAGTAATATGTTTTCATCATGGCAGCTAAAAACTCGCTCAATGTATTCAATACTTTTTGTCCAATGAAAAAATGAGAAAGCAGTGGATTTCCAGAAATTGTATGTTCTTTTTTATGTGGACTTAAGGTAATTAAATAGTGAACTTTATTTTTTTTTTTTTTTTTTT
>JALLOT010004227.1:0-10488 GCA_036939595.1 Thalassiosira livingstoniorum | reverse complement strand
ATCCCTTCAAAGACCGGGAATTTCGCTGCATTCAAAACCACCTTTTTCTTTGACTCATCTGTCAAATGTGTTACTGCGTTGTTGATAGTTTCTTTTGCTGTGCTCGCCAATGTTATCTTCCCTTGAGTGCATATCAGAATCCGAAGATAGAATCATATCGGAGTAACCATTGACGACACTTGCAATAATTGCAGGATCTGCTTGAAAAACGGACTTTCTCACACATCTCACTGAGCCACCCATTTGATTGGTCACGTTCAATCGGTTGCCAATAATATTTTCATTCAGCAACTCTGCAAATCGGTGAGGCAGAGCATTGCTTGCTTGATTATCTTTTCTTTTGCATTTTTCCTCTTTCTCTTTTTTCTCCTTTTGTGCCAGTAGCAGTTCATCATCTGTGAGTTTTCCACTTTCTATTTTTTCTTTTAATTCGCAAATCTCTGACATCAACAACAATGCCCCTATTCGATTTCTCTCTCGTTTAGAAATTCGTTCCACCGACGCTTGCTTGCAAACTGGTCTAATGTCTCCATCGCAAAATGGTAACACTACGACACCCAATTTTGCCCAGGATTCGAGTAGACGGCTTGAGGCTTGAACCTTGTTTGCGCACTGTCCAAATTTGAAGGCCAAATTATTACAATCAAACGAAATTGTCGCACGTTCCGATGAATGCTTCAAACCATTGCAAATGTCAACAACGTCTGGCTTGCTTAGGCCTTTCAGCGTGTAAAGTGTTTGGTATCCAGACCTGACCCCCATTGCTGTATTTTGATGATGGCGTTATTGGTATGGCTATTTTTGTTTGTGTCTTTGACGGATTTTTACATTCATTGCCGATTCCATTTGGTATTAGCATTACTGTTATTTTTTACTGAACTTTAATCTCAAACGAAACCTATCTATGGAGATTTTTTTTGTATTTTTATCTTTTTTGCACGATATAATTCTACTCAATGGCAGCTATTTAACACGGTTCATTGAACCATAACTAGGAAATCTACCCCCAAATGAGAACTCAAATAAATTTATTGAACTTGCTTTTAGGAAAGGTAAGTTAAATGCCAACTATTAACATAGCAAAAACATGTTTGCTTTGAACTTGTGGCTATTTTTTTTTGATAGAATGATGGCTGGCTGATCTTCCTTTCCAATGCATGGAGGTGCAACAGGCACCATTTCAGGATTCCTCCAGGTTTAAAATGCTTCTCAGTGAAGTTCACCTGCATTGGGTGATGAAGTTTGAAGTGTCTTCTGATTTAGTTTAAAGTAAAA
Source organism: Thalassiosira livingstoniorum (assembly GCA_036939595.1). Classification (NCBI taxonomy): domain Eukaryota; phylum Bacillariophyta; class Thalassiosirophyceae; order Thalassiosirales; family Thalassiosiraceae; genus Thalassiosira; species Thalassiosira livingstoniorum. The sequence goes on along the minus strand of JALLOT010004227.1, from coordinate 9,213 downwards.
GTAAAGAAAGTGCATCATGGATATAGGGACATTTCATTGATTTCACTTGCCATTACATAACTCTTGAAATCAAGGATAGAACTTAAAAACACTGTGCCTTCTCTGTATAGTACACTCCCCCCAAAAAGAATGAGTTTCATAATGATGAATTCAGTCATTTTGAGAAGTTTTCATTTCCAGAAGATGAATATCTGAATGAATTTAAGGCTCTTTTTGAAATTGTGCCTTCCAATTCATTCATAGATCTCAAAATATATGTATTTTTGAACAAAGAAGATCAAGGGTTAACTTCAGGGTTGTCCTAAGCAAAAATGAGCAAATGTTAGTGCGGTATGGGTGGGGTTGCATATACCCATTTTGATGCTCTAAATAATCTGAACAATGCATTTGGTGCAACTATGAACTCAGTTTGTCAGAGAAATTTACACAAGATTCAGTGAATTCTCCCTTTAATGACACAATATTGACAGCATGTTCATCAAACAATGTCCCTGGGATTGACAAAATGGTTTAATTATGACTGAGCCAACATCAATGTAACATCTGCTCTTTCTGACATACTCAAAGATATGCTTATCATACATCACCACAGTGTACATACAGAGAGTACATCCTGGCCAGGGCAATCCTGCACCATACACTTATCACAAGAGAGAGTGAGCAGAATAATGAAATGATGTCCTCAGATCCAAGCAATTAAGATGCAATGTGCATGTGGATTTACCTTGATTGGTACCAAAAACTATCATTTTTCATATCCAAGATTTGCAACCAAATGTTTGATTTCATGTCATGTGTTGTGAATGAATATCTCTATGCAGAATCATGGTAAAAGTATTAACCATAGCCAAGTGAATAGAAAATAGAGACTAAAAGTTTCAGCATTTTTCTATCCTTATTAATGTTGTGTAAATCGGCCTTTCCTTCAGAGGCGTGTTCTGGTGACCACAAAGCCTTTCTCCTTGTTCAAAGAAAAATCTCAAAACATAAACACAAATGAATATATTTGATTTTCGTTATCTCACATTAAAATAGTAAATTTCAATGCATACCACACACCAAACAGACCCCAAAGGCCTCAATGGTATTTGATTTTTCATCATTGCAGAGCCATGCACTGAGAACACAGGAATTGCCTGTTAAACAAAATGGTAAAAGGATAACAAAAAGGTATAAGATATTCATCCTTCATACTAAGGCACTGATATTGTATTCCCATAATGATCTTGTCAACACTTCCATGGGATATTGAAATTGAAACATGTTAGTCATGCTCAAATAGCTGAGGCCCAACTATTTAAAAACTTATGTGGAGATACAAGGGGTATGGGCAATGGCTTGATAAAAATAACAAACTAGACTAAATGTCCTTAACAGAGCAGTTTAAACATTGGAACTCTTCCACGCAAAGTAAACATTACCCCTAACAAATTGTAGACTACAATGAGGCCTGCCTGTGTGATAACATGAGCAATCATCCATGTGAACACTGAACACATTCCTAAAACATCCGTTATGGCAACGGCAAAATATCTGTGTTAATGCAGTATGACATCATTCTTCAACCCATGATACACAGTAGTTGCACTCTTCCTAAACTTGAGAGAGCTATCCATTTTAATCTTCTTGTAGAACATTTATTTCAATTAAAGTGTTGATGCCACATCACCTTAAAAAAAAGGTCAATACTTGTGGAACTAAACAAATACCAAAAAGTACATTCTTGATCAACTATTTAGAATAAGTAATGCGGTGAATTACTACATTCAAAAACAATGTACGTAGCTTCTAAATGGGCGATTCACAATGATCATGCCACAGAAGAGAGGTTCTATTGCTGCTCACAATGATGGTGCCACAGACTTTTTACATGTCCACTCCAATAACTTGCTTGTTCGAGATTTAAACTGCTTCGGTTTTCGATGCCTACACATTTAGATCTCAATTAATTATTCAACTCTTCGTTCCTTTTCCTTTTTCCTTTTGTCTCGTAAGCTCCTTTCCCTCCTCTCGTTGGAGGTGTAACTGTGCGCTGCAGTATTTTGACAATGAGATCTTCGACGAGCAAAGGAACATCACTCGTATCGACCAGCGCATGCATAATCTTTTTTTGAAATTTCTTTTCAATAGCTTTAATTCTCAATGTCTTATTGTCCAATTTTACCTCCGGTCCATCCTTGGCTGCAGTCGACACCGCCTCTTTGATTGTAGCCAAGAGCTCTTTATCGACTTTCGGCCCTTCTCGTACACCATTTTTTATTTCTGCCTGGGAGTAAAAAACTTGGTAAATATTTTCATCTACCTTCTGTTTTCTTAAAGAATGTTGACTATCTGTAACGGTTGAAATTGGATTTGACTCTTTCTCCGTTACCTTTGCAGTGCATCGGATCAGGTTTGCGAAGAATAGCATAAGAGAGGAGTGTTCGCTATTTTCCAGGACCCAATCCATCCTTTCTTTCACGTAAGGTTTGATTGCAGGGGATTTTCCAACGTCAGTTGCTGCAGTTCGCACTGCTCTCCTCGCTGCATCCAAGAGATGGCAATCTACGTGTCTTGACTTCTGCTCCTCTGCTCTTGGCAATTCCCTCCTACTATCGTTTGCCTCCTTCAGACAGGGCTGAATTGCGTTTCGGAACATTTTCAAATTCCTCTCGTTAGCCGCCATTGACATGCTGGGCGATTTTTTTCTGCATTTCCCTCCATTATGGTGCGTCTCAGAATTTTTAGAAGAGTCGCTCTTACTATCCAATGGACTTTTTTCAATTTCTTCGTTTCCATGTCCTTTTTCGCCACATGCAGTATCTACCAGGCCCTCAGCCGACGGAGCTTTTGCATTCTTGTAAGATGAAACATCATCCCCTTTTGTTGACGGGATTTCACTCCTTTCAGAGTCACGGCTAATTTCATCGTCATTCGTCCTGCCCACCCCACACAAAGCGGGAAGAGTCATCCCTGTGACGTCGCGGTGCTCTTTATCGCCCTCAGCAACAGGCGCTCTCGTGACGTTACCAGCCCAATTCCTTTTCAACATAATGGTGGCACAAATTAAATAAGATTGCAATCCATTCCTTTGTACTTCACAAATAAAGTTCAAACTCACATCTCTTCCGGGTTAAAGTCGTGAATAGAGTCCGCACTTATACCCATGGTGTTCAAAAAATCTTCTAAAACATCGTCCGATAAAACTGTGTCACAATTGTTTATATTCATTGGTTCCTGTAAACGCTAAAATTAGAGCTACGCAGGTGCATAACAAACAGAATTCACCGAAAAAAGCCTCACATTGTTGTCTCTGCTTTCGAGTGCATGCTGAAATAATGGTTCTGATCCCTCGTTATTAATACATGATTGGCTTCTTAAACAAACTTTATCAGAAGATATCCCGTGTTGACGAGTTTGTTTTTGCATGCATGCCATGCTCTCCTCCTGTCCTTCCGACCCACATTCCCCAAAATTATCTTTTTTCTTGCCTCCGCCACCAAATGCTTCGTTCTGATCCGTTGCACCATCGCATCCACTTTGAATTGAGTTTGTGTTTTGATCCAATTCCAGACAAGGACTTGTTGACTTCTTGATTTGCTGTGTTTCAGTAAATATCTCTGCAGATCCAAAACTAGTCTTTTCGGCAGATGATGAGTTTCTGAATGAGTTTGAAGGCAAGTTGCCTCCCAACTCATTCAGGGAGCTCGAAAACATTTCTGCTCTGCCGTAAGTCGAGTTTAAAGAGTGAGGGGTTAGATAAACGAAACGATTGTCCTCAGAAATGTTCTATTGGTAAAACATTGTTTTGGGGATACCAGATAAGGTATCCATTTTTTATTTTGCAACGACGTAGAGTAGAAGATCCGTAAACAGGTATTACGCCTTATTGACGGTGAATGCGTAGGCTATGGTTGACATAGACGTCGAAGTCCTGGAGCGCGAACTATTTTTTATTTCCTTTTCATTGATTGAACCGACCAATTTCATTGCATTTTCGTATATCTCGTGGGGAAACCGGGTTTGCCTCTTGGCGTTACAGCGTCAACCCCACAATGCCACAAATCTATCTCTTGCCACGATGACACAAATCTATCTCTTTCCTCTACGTTAACCAGCAGCAGAGCTTCCGCCCAAAGTATTTCGCAGAGGAGAGGAGGCATCTAAGCCTCTATCATCTTTCATATGGTGCAATTATTCGTATGCTCCATTATTTGAGACGGTGGCAACAAATCAATGACTAAAAGGAGGCCTTTTTTGCTCAATTTGTGGAATTTCCACACTTTTGTCAAGTTTTCACAGAAAAAAAACTTTCAACGAATGGGGCTATTTTAGCTCCTCCATCGATTTATTTGCCAGGACCGCTTTCTTCAAAAATATCCGTAGGTCATTTGGAGACTGGCCGTCAAAATAGAATTTTGTGTGAAGTGCATCATTCCAAACCCTCTTCAAACGTGTTGACCATGTTGACCGGAAAAGAGGTTCGGAAATGGTCATCTTTTTATGTGGGCTCCATTGCTACCATGCAATGCCAATGCATGCTGATAGAGTTCATAGTTTCGGCTGTGGCATGATGATGAAACCCTTTGAATCTGTCGTTTATGTAACTAATGTGTAACAATTGAACTTGTATGAATGTGTTTCACAAATCATTCATGTGTGAAGCATGACATTGACTTACCATTTTCTTTGCAGAGCAAGATCAATGTGAAACAAAAACAAAAAGATTTGACCCTCAGAATGAAAACATGGACATTTACAACCGCCACCCTCGTTGTTCGTAAGTAAGCGGGCACAAGGCGGTCAGTTTTCATGCTGGCAAAAATTACTCCGTTGTTCTCGGAAAAGGTGCCCTTTCTACTAGAGGTGGCAAGTCCATGCGCCGCCGATCACAGCGGAGTGCGTTCACTGGCTATCTACACGTACCGTCTCCGCATTCAAAGCGTCTCATATGAAACGCACCGAACCAGTGCAATTTCTGGAATAGTAAGCAGAATTCATCTGGATTGCTCAATTTCTCTAGACATGGTATCATTTCACTTGGACGACACGTCCCTTGCGTTCAGTCAGAAATCAGCCCAAATTTGTGCCATACAAATATCCACTGTAGTCTGTTAGAGTTTCTTTTGCCTTGCAAATAATGATACCAGAACCTAAATTTGTTTCAAATAATAGTTTTTATACCAAATGCACAAAGCTTCTGAAATATTCAGCTCCAAAAACAAGAAAATTCGCAGACGAGGGCTCAAGACTCAAGACAATTGAAAGAGCAAGAACAAACATGGATTGGAACAATCTCACGAAAAATGACAAATCATTGCAAGCCACTGACAAACCATGCAAGCCAACAGAAGATGGAAGCTCTATCCTCGGTCTCGTCTGGAACTCATCTTGTTTCGAAACACGTCGTTAAATTATCCAGTTACTGAAGTGAAAAGTACAATATGCATTGATAACACGCAGATGTACGCAAATGAAAAAATGATTGTGACGAATGTCTCCTAACTTTGTTTCCTTATGACGGTTCCAACACCTCGGTCGATCTGCCGATCTGACCTGCCGAGACAGCCGAGGCAGTTGAGGCAGCCAATGCAGTCGAGGCAGTGAGGCACGTTGGATCCCTTGACAAAAGCCTCATTACGCCTCGTTCGTCAACGGCCGGCGATCAGTGACGCCCTCCNTCCTATTTTCGCTCATGGAAATGACTCACTGCACCAACATGAATATCCTTCTTGCCCTTGTCACAACAAGTCCCAACATCAAACAAGAACTCTTTCATCACCGTTACAACCGTTAACACCGTTACCACCGTTATCGGCCTCCTTTTCCTCAACATTGGTTTGCAACGTATCCCAACCAAACTCGTTTCTTAAAATGGAATACAATACCCCACACGTATTCTCCATCCCAGCCAATTCCAACACGGTAGGAAGATACTTGAGTGCCCACTTTTTATCTGTCTCCGTTGGCTTTGTTGGCTTTGTTGGCTTTCTCCTCCCGCCTCCACGTTCCTTCCAATTCCCTTACCTCTCTTACTATTTCTCTCATTTTCCTTTTCTTTCTTTCCCTTTTCTTCACCCCCTTGAAAAAGAACGCATCAATCACACATCAATCACACCACAGTCACACCCACATCCGCCTCCAAATAACTCTTGAGCTTCTCTTGAGTTTCCACGATTTCCACGATGTGGCTCGTTCGGGTCCCAATGCATTGAGGTTCATTGAGGTTCATTGAGGTAAAGAAGGCCAGAGAAGGCCAGAGGAGGCCCTCGATCGAGGTTCGTATGTTTCGTATTCGGGGCAAGTTGTGCGTTTGGAGTGTGAGGTATGTTTGGTGGGTTTGGTGTGTTTGGTCTCCGGGACGTTCGCCGCTGTTTCTGCTGTTTCCGCTATTGTATGTAGCAGTTTCCTGGAGGTTTGTACGTGCCGGGAGTACCGAGAGTACCGGGAGTGACGGCGGCAGAAGTCTCTGTCTTTTGCTTCTTGGCAGGAGATGGCGTTGCGGGAGGATCGATGGGAGGATCAATGGGCTCTAGTTTGACTTTGTTCGGCTCTTGTCCTCCATTGCCATCGCCATCACAAACGCCATCACCGACAACATTGCCATCATCACCGACACCACCACCAACACCACCAACAACATATCCACCGTCATCATCATTTGCCAAATCAATACAAACAATCGTGTGATTGCTCCTCCTCACCACCGCCTCCAATGACGAAATGTACATGACACTCCGGAGCAACTCCAACGCTCCTGCATTCCCAATCAATTTCGGAGATCTAATTTCTTGAGCGTCTTGAGCAACTTACAGGCTCCATTCTCACATTCCAAGCATTTGGCAAGCAGTGTGACGGCAGTGTGGCAGTGTGCCGGAAGCATCATCCAGCATTATCCATTCCGGGATCGGATGCAAGACTTAAAGTATGGACATTATTGGGCGGGTGGGACATAATCCCTAGGAAATTTTGGGCGAGGGAGAGATGTTGATTGTAGATAGCTTAATTTCCTCGCCGTCTTTTATCGAGTGTTGCATGTGTTGCATCAATGCCTCGACATCGTCATCGCAAAGGCCGCATTTGATCAGTTCCAACGAATGCAAATTTCTACAATGAGCGATGGCTTTCATTATGGAAGCCAACGATGACGATGGCGGTGAGGACGAGTGTTATTCTACTTCAATTTTCACGCTCTTCTTACTCTTTCCACTCGATACACCATCTTCCTCTTTCTCCGTTTTCACCGTTTTCTCCAATGGTCTAAGCGCATTGTCCACAATGAACAAATGAACCACATTCAATACAATTCAATACAAACTGCTTCGTCAAAAAGTCCGACAGGTGATGAAATCCCAGGGGAGTGATTCCATTCTTGTGGAGTATGAGTTTGACATAGTTTGACATTGATGGCACCTCGAACTGCACGAGCTGCACGAATTGCACGATCTGCCTCGTCCGAAGAATTGGCACAATCAGCACAATCAGAACAATCTTTCATTTGATGGATCACTTTTTCATTCAAGAGTAATAACTCCTTCACTATCTTTTCCAACCCAATATCTCCAATGGGTTCATTCATGAGACAAATGGTCAAATTCTCCTTTTTGAAATTTGTTTCATCATTTTCATCGGGTTCGACTGTCCGATCCTTTTCCGCCTCATTTATCAACAGTTTTTGATTCCACCGGAAGTGATTTATTTGTCTCATTCATCTTATTTGTCTCAAGTTTGCATAGATTGCGAATGTAGTCCCTGCTCAATTGAAAGTGTTGCAGTTTGTGCAATGTGGCAGTGAGTTTTTGCAATGTGGCAGGGAGGTCTTGGGATGGCGGAAGAGGCGTGGGTTGGGTGAATCGTCGGCATCGTCGGTTTCATAGGTTTCATAGGTTTCGTCTTGTTCCTCTTTGATGGGGCTGATGGGGCCGATGGGATTAATATGACTGTTGGCGTTGATGGGATTGGGTGAGCTAGATCCCCCCATGATTGGAGATGCTCGTAGTGTCTTCAATTTTTGTAACGTTTGTGTGATGTTTGTGGTTTGTGATCTCTTCTGACGTTTGCAATGTTCAATGTTTTCTGGGTTCAAACTTCAAACCCACGTTGTAAAACCGACCGATGGACGAGACTGCTTTGTTCCAACAGACTGCTTTGTTCCAACAGATGTAGCAGTGTGCACCGCACAATTCTTTCTTTCAATTTGGCAGTTGAAATCGTGTTCAGATCTTGGCTTCTCGCTTCGTCGCGTTGATGAATTGATAATTGATGAATTGATGAATTGATGAGCTTTCCTTTGACTGGTTGGTTAATGCAACTAGTAGGCACAATGTTAAATTCTTTGGTTCATTCATCCTCAATGAGTATCAAATAGACTAAAAGACCATTGTAGGCCCGAATGCATGAAGTACCATACCATACTCTTGAGATAAACACAATTAGATGAGTGCTTGATACTTGCTGCTTAACTTGCCGCCTGAAAGAACTTCAGTAAGTTAGGAGCAAGGACAAAAGTCTTCAGATCCAATTCCCAATGACTACAATACCATAAGTACCAAAAATAGATAATAGGTAGAAGTGGAACGTTCGTTAAACAAGAAGAAGAAAAGGCAGTGTTGCTGGTGGTCTATTGCAAACACTCTGCAGAATGCAGAATCAGTTTTTCCCTGGGTTTCCTGAGTTTTTCACTTCATTCTGCTTCATTGTTATTATTTGAGTTCATTTCAGTTCGTTTTCACAATTCTTTGCAGAAAATGTGGCGCGAATTTGAACTGATTCAAACACATTTTTGATCGGCATAAGAAAGGAATATGTTGGTACAATTTTGTTTAAAGTGTTCTTGTTTGTACTTACCTAGGTACGTACAATACATGGATAGAAAATGATATGATAGGGAAGCGATAAGGCTATTATGTTATTACACTATTACAGCCTTAACCCATCATGCATCATTGTCATCTTCTGGTATTGTAATTCTTACGATTGAGTACTAGAAATTCGTAAATGCAAAAAAAGAAGTCTAAATTTAAACTTAATCAAATAAAGAAATATCGATTCATTACGCCAAAAAAATAGAAAATATATCTATACTATACCCATTTGTAAGAAAGCAGGTTTTAACCATTGATAAAAAAGAAGTTATTGCACTTTATGCTGAATAATAATTTGTTAACTCAAGGAAGGGTAGAACCAAAGGAGCCTGCCATCATTATCAGTGAAAAGGACCCCACCAATGAACAA
>JALLOT010004226.1:0-10491 GCA_036939595.1 Thalassiosira livingstoniorum | reverse complement strand
GGGTGATTTCTTGGGCATTCTGCTCAAGCCATTTGACTCTGTTTGCCACTGCCTCCTTCTGAGCAGCCCAGAGTTGTTGCCGTGCCTCCCGTACTTTGATTTTTGACTGCTTCTTGGAGATACCCTCATAATCTCCAGGCCTAATTCCCAATTTGGAAACTAACTCCCTCATTTTCTGAGATACTGTTTTGTGCCAGAACCAAGCTGACTTAACAGCTTTCCAAAAGCAAAGACGCTGTCCACTCCCAGTTAACACTGGCAAGTTCTGATACCCAAACTTCTTTTTAAGCACTTTTTTGGTAGCTGCCAAGATGCAATCTTGAATTTCCCTATTGATGTTATTGTATTGTTGAGTTAGAGGATCCATTGCTCCATGTTGCTTCAAGTCCACTGCAAGCTGCTTTACCCACTCATGAATGCGCTTCTAATTGGCAAGCTCCTGAAGGGTCTTGGTGAATGTCTCACACTTATCAGCTTGAGCTAAGATGAATTCATGCAAAGGGTTCATTATAGGGTGGTTCATGATCCCTCAGAACAGACTCTGTTCATCAAAGTCAACATACAATATCACATGGTCTGAGATTATTTCATCATGCAGGCCAAGTGTGTCAATATGCTCTATGCTTGGGAGTAATGCCTCATCCATTACCATTAATATATAGTCTATCCATCTGGAGCCTCTTGCATGTGTTGGTCGAAGTCCTTCTTTTCCAATTTTGGCATGAAAAGCATCCGCCAGTTGAGTATTTTCAAGGAATTTTGCAAAGGGATTCTCACTCTTTGCTTCTCAATCATCATTGGTGTCCATGAGAAGAATGGGTCTATAGCCTTCTTGCCTCCATGCTGTTATGAAATTGTGGAGGCCGTTCAGAATTCTTTGGCAAGGATCCATAGACTGGTTACCCCCTGCTATCATCTCTTTGAGCTGCCGCATATATGCTGTGGTAGGACCAGCATCTGTGCCTTTTGTTTGAGAGGCACAATATGCTGAGATCACCACTACACCCTCATCTTGTTGACCCCTGAATGTCGTCCATGAGAAGTGGCCCCATGCATTGCTTCCACTCCTATGTACTCTGCCAGTTTGCCTTCCTACTGTTGAAAGGATTGTACCCCTATGCTAGTAGTTGATGTCATGGGACTTAAATGATGATGATGTTGCTAGGCGCGTTGATCCTAGATGATAATTGATTTGAGATTGTAGCTTGTGGTAATTAGAGGTTGTCCAATGAACATTAGTTTCTGTGAATGCTGCAATATCAAGTTGGAGGGGCCCCATCACTGCCACCTCTGTCATGAGAGAGACATTCTCTCTTAAACTCAGCCCATTTGTATTTTGAAAGGCAATCTAAACTATGTGATCTTGTTTGTTGATCAGCTTGTCTCCTGTGGCTTCTATAGTTTCATTTGTGAGTGGTATTCCTAGCCCCTCACATAAGTTTTGTTTACTGAGGTGAGCTTTTTTGGCTTTTAGATTCTTTGATGAAAAGTATTGATGAATTGCTCTTATGGCTGGAGTTGAGCCCTTTCCTTCCTTTGTCTTTGTTGGGTTGCACATGTTGAGTATCTTGTTGGTGATAGTTGATGATTTTCTCTGGGATTGATGATTACTATTGATTTCTTTCTTGGATTTAAATTTGAATTGAGTTGGAACAATTGAAGGTGCTTATAGCATGGTGATTGATTTTTTGCCTGCTGACATGTGGCTGACCTGCAGATACCCTCCATTTCTAGGAGTCCTAGTTTGACTTGATTGCTTTCTGGGTTGAGGGGAATATCTGGTAGCTCAACTGGAGGTACCATGATTTCATGTGGATTCCTCAATTCTTCCTTCTCTGCCTACCGGGAATTTTCTGACACCTGTTCATCTACCGTCTCACCACTTGCTGCCTCCTCGCGAACCTCTTCATCAGATTCTGAGTCAACTGTTCTTCATTTCCATTTCTTGGAGTTTCAGGGCTTCCTGACTGCTGAATTCTCCATGCCACCATCCCTTGCACATTGGATCCACTTCCCTCTTCCTCAGCAGATGATCTAGTTGTCTCTTCATCAAGATTGAACTTGTCATTTAGAGCCACTGGACTACCATGAGGAACAAGGCCATCTCCATTTGTGGGAGCACTCAATTTGGATTGTTCATCAATCAAGGCTAAAGCCACTCCAATAGCATTTGGAGTCTCTGATACTTCTTCCTCTGCCTCCAGTTCCTTCAATGTTTCAGAAGGTTTTGAGGCCTTGAGATTCATTGATGTGTTAGGGCCACTGGAAGTGGAAGGAGTGATGTCCTCTGCAAAGTTGACTAATCAGAGAGATTGAGGAGTATCTATCTTTCCAATTGGCATGGTTTTTAGAGGAGGTGTTGACTGTTCAACAATCTCTGGAAGTTAAGCCAACTAGTTTCGGCAATCCACAAAACTCACCTCATCTGTACATCATCCGTAGTGCCACGTCACTCGTTGCTGCCTGCCTAGATTGTAGTGAGCAGAAGCTCATTAATTTTATCAGATCGNTCTCACCTCTAGCTAGCCGTAGTCGTGTAGCCGGGACCATGGCAACAGCATTGCCAAGGCGGTGTTTAGCAGAACTAGATGAAATTTTTTGCCTGACACCCAGGCTTATGGGCTGCTTCACTACACAGGGGGGTGTCCTGCTCTCCCTCCCCCGCGACCCCCACCGTCGCCCACACACGGCACAGGAGCCATCGCAACATCATTGGAAGCGCCGCCTGCACAATGATGCCACGCCCAAACCAAGCCTTGCCCTCCACCGTGGTCAACACCAAGCCTCTCCCAGCAAGAGTTTATGCCATCCCTCCACCAGAACGTGCTAACGACCCCCCCATGTCTACAACCATGACGTCAGCCAAGGATCATAACAGCTGCCTTCGTCCCACACATCAGCGAGCCCAGGCAAGCCATATTACCATCCAATTGCTCCTCTAACATCGTTCATCCAACGCCATCGCAAGGGGGACCAACAGCCACACCAGCCACAACCAACAAGCCCACCCCTCTAGTTCCAAGGGTGGCAGCACCACATTGCCCCAGAGGCACAATACCACCACAAGCATCTCATCATTGCCATCGCACATCCAATCTTTCCTTGCCAATGCCAACGAGACCAGCCTGCCGCCACGCAAGCCATGTGTCCCCATTGCCACCATCATCAGTTACCTTGCCTTTGTTACCAGCGCCACACAGCTGACCGACAAGCCCCATCCAGCCACTTTAGACTACATAGGAGGGCCACTGCCACCCTCAGTTGATTGTTTGCCCCAACGTACAACCAAAGCAACTTCCAATCGTACAATGCCACCCACTTGTACCAGCGCCCTTTGTTCTTTGTTCCAGCACGACGAATCCAAGATTACACCACACAACCACCCTTTTCTACTTCCAAGGGTGGAAACTACCATTGCCAACCACAATTGCAACCTGTACACTTCCAAGGGTGGCATTCATCCATGCCACGCTTACTGCTCCCACCAGAAACACGCAATACCAGTTCCCAGATTCACTACAATCTTCCCCAAGGGTGCGATTTGTCCATGATTCACCCTTTCTAACAACTGGGACCTGCATCAACAACATGCAACCAAAGGGGAGGATTCCACTTCACATGTGCACCTCCACCTGCACCAATTTTTTCATTTTTTTTGTTTTCCATTTTTATTCAACAAACAACAAATGTGAACAATTATTGCCCAGCTTTCGTGACACAATCTGCACAGCTGAGATGCATTTCGTGCAAAGGTGTGTTAAGCCAACTAGTTTCAGCAATCCACAAAACTCACCTTGTCTGTACATCCTCTGTAGTGCCACGTCACTCGTTGCTGCCTGCCTAGATTGTAGTGAGCAGAAGCTCATTAATTTCATCTAGTTCATTGGTTAAGTGAAATTCTTTTGCTTCTTCTCACCTCTAGCTAGCCGTAGTTGTGTAGCCGGGACCATGGCAACAGCATTGCCAAGGCGGTGTTTAGCACTGGAGGTGGGCTTTTGAGTTGAGGTGGAGAACTTGGTTTGTTATCACCTGACACATTCAAACAATCAGATTTCACTGGGGCCTGATGTGCTGTCTGCTCTGGCTCCGCCTGATCTGCTGCCAAATTTTGAAGTCCACTGGGATTGCTGAGCCTCCTTGCTTTCTGAGGCATTTGCACTAGCACTTTGTCCAGTTTACTGCTCACATCAACATAGAGTTGAGCAACATGCTGAATTGGTGCTCCCTTTTCAATCAATGCAGTGACATCTACTAATCCCCCTTTGATTAATGTCGCTGTAAATCCATCCAGCAACGTGATCATTGCATTTGCATTTTGTGATTCAACCTCCAGCATTGTTTCACCCAAGTCCATGATTTCTTGCTTCATCCAACAAATTTCAGCTACCCCTTCTCTGATGCAGTATGAAATCTGGTGGTAGTGGGTCTGGAGTTCAGTGATTTTTTTAATAATGACTTTGTACTCATGCTGGTCCAAATTGTCCTCTGTGATATCAACCATGTGGTCAATTATATTGTCAGCCAAGGTCTCCAGCTTGTTCTAATAGTGTTTCTGACTCTTGAGCTTTAGTCATTTCCTGGAGTTTGTGGAGTAAATCACTTTGCAATGTGGTGTGTTGTCCACCATTTATTAGTTCTTTGAAATTTTTTGAGAGCTCTTTCATTTCTGCCCGAGTTTCATTGCTGTTCCCACCAGAGACGGAATAATTGCTGATACATCCATCTTTACTTCCTGCTGCTCCAGCCACTCAAACTTGTCCATGGTTTTTGATGTAGTCATTTTGATTTGGTCCACCATCAGCCCTAGGTTATTGATGTTGCCAGTTTGCCACTTGAATTGTTCATGTGACTCTTTCTTTAAGTGTTCCAAGTCAAGCTTCATTTCTGAGCTGGCAATTTTAACGTCTGAGTTAACTGGTGTAAGCTCATTGACCTCTGGAATTTTAGCAAGCAAATCATTGAGTTTTTCCAGTGTCTCCTCATTCCACTTCCGTTCTTCTGTCAGTTCTTGCTGATCTTTCTTGCATTGCTTTATAATCTCCTTCAAAAGTTTGGTGTTCTGACCCATCTGAGACAAGAGGGAGTGAACCAGTTTGGCAAGGTCAGGTGACAGTCCAGCTGCCATCTCTACAGTAGCTGTTGAAGCTAGCTGCTTTGGTGCAGTTGGGTCACCATCCCAAAACTTGCTTGGATCAATTGAGTAGGATTTGCAAGGACCCTGCTGCTTACCCAAGAATTTGTGGATGGTGTCAACAAATGGTCCAGTGAGTCCCTTCATAATTATCTCTTTCTGGTCATCAGTTGACTGGAGATGCCAATGCCTTCCATATGGTTCTTGCTGAATCTTGGTAAATGGAGTTGCAAAAGATGTCCACTCAACTTTGAACATATTGCCTGAGAAAATTAAAATGTGCCAAAGACTCATTTCATTTTTTGTTGAATTCCCACTTTTGTCTCTGACCTCTATGTCAGGGATGATATCAAACATATCCAATGTTGGATCTATCCCCTTGATTCAAACAGTGATGTTGTTGGACAAGAACTTGTTCTGGAATCTCACAGCCATGTGGAGATGATGAAGGATGAAGGCGCTCATATTTCAAAGGTGCAACTGAGTACAAACAAAAGTCGTGCACTGCAGGCTTTTTGATGGCATCTTCATCAGGTTTCAAGTTCTCAAGAGCAGTCTCCACCTTCTCATGCAGTCAAGAAAGTGCCATCACTACTAGGGCTTTGGATGTCAGTGCCTAGTTAATTGTGTTTTGGTCATCAGTGTAGCCCGGCGCTACAGCAGTGCACCACACTATATCAAAATCACTATGATTGAGGGGGCAGACATTAGAAGCTCAAGCAATCAGCTCCTTTTTCACAGCTGTGATGTCATCAGTGATGCTGCTGTGTATTAGGAAGTAGACAGGTGTATCTTCATGGCTATAGCTATACTTGGAGAAGTAGCACAGCTCCATTTTATTGGCTCTCAAAAATTGCAAATAATTTGCTTTCTGATCCTCATGTTGGGTAAAACCCTGCTGCCCCAATTGTGGAAGAGAGAATGTTGATTGAAACTGAATCTCAATTTTCACTCCTCCCCCAGCCACCTTGCGCTGAGTGTAAAGGAATGGTACCCATCCCCCCTGGTCAGTGGACAGTGATTCCCTATTGTCTATTGTTCTGCCACCCATGTCTTTAACACTGATTGTCTGCCCCATGGCTTCTACCTTCTTCAGCTTATGAAAGGTGAATCTCCTAGCTACCTTGTGATACATTTGCATATCATTGTCCTTGCTGGTGGTTCGTATGAGCATGCAATACACCATTTGCTGACCCTTGGCATTTGGTGTATTATATTCCACCTCCTCCATTGGTTGAGGTGCAAACTTTTTTAATTCATTGATTAGTGTGCCAGGAACCCACATGAGAGAGATGATGTAGTTGGCCATCAGGGAACAAAGGTGTTGTAGCACTAATGTGCTCTGTATATCAAAGAAATGAGGGACAAGCACTTGATAATGTTCCATTACTTCATTCTTTTTCTGAGTCCCTGACTTTGAGTTAAATTGTTCCATATCTAGAATCATTAGAGTTGCAGGCATCATCAGCTGGTTCAAATCCTCTGGCGGATGGAGACTTCATACTGCTTCATCAATGTCAATGAGCCGGGGGAAAGTAAATTTTGGATCAAGCCCCAGTGCCCTTACCATGTTCACTATTCCCCCATCATTTAAAATTAGTTGTTTCAAGCTCTTGACTGGCTGCTTATTCAATGCCTTCATGATATCCATTGCATCTTTTGCATAGAATCTCACCACTAATTTTGTGATGAATGGGAGTAGCTCCTCCCTTGATGGGTTTGATTTTTTAATTATAGGCCTAAACGCCTTTCCCATGAGGAGCCGAACTCTATTCGCTGACAGCACAAACTCCTCAAAGGGGGTTTCAGGTGGTTTTGCCATGTCCTGAACCACTTTTGTTGCGTACTCCCTTTCATTGTAAATTTTGAGAAGCTCTTTCATAGTTTTAGTTCCAAGATAATGGATGGCATTGAGGAGTGGTCCTGCTGTCCACATGTGAGCTCGCCTCTCTGTGATGCTCACCATCATGTTCAGCCCCTCACTCTGTTTCAATGTTGTGATGCTCTCCGCAGTTATTGCCTCCTCCAGAGGCTTTGCAATTAGCTGTGCTAAGACAGTCTTTGCCGCCATGCTCACTGAATCAATGGGAATTGTTTTGGCTGCGATTCCTCCCACATATTCCTTGCCTGTGGTCAAGGTTGCTTCATGCTGCCGAGGCACCGACGGGTTTCCAATCCCTTTGCCTCTGCCTCTTCCCCATTGGTTATGGCCTCCGCCCCCTCAACCTCTGCCATTTCCTCTCCCATTGTGAGGGTACAGTGGCATCCTCTGGCCCCTTTTCAGAATGGATGTTGGCGTCACCATCCTTGACACCATCACTCAATTGTGGAGTAGGTCAGTGGTGAAGTCAGCTGTGTCCCTTGCGGTGTTGATGGTGTTTTTTCACTCTCCGTGCTTGGTAGCCACAGGAGTGCTGTTTATGATGTTGTTGTGATTAAATTTGTTGCTGGTTGTATACGTTCTAGGGTGTAATCATCACGGAAATCCCATGGCTGTTGGTTCCCTGCCAGAGACTTTTTCGTTGTTGTAGGAGTTCTAGGTAGGATCTGGTACATTTATTTGTAGTGTACACACTTCTCATGTAGAATATACTATGTTGCAATTAGATGCTCCCCAAAAAAGTAATGTCAGGTGGTGTCTAGTCTCCTTCTGAAGAACTGCTTCTGCATACTCATTCTGGGTGATGACTAGGTAGTCATCTGTGTATTGACATGTGCTCCATGTATTTTGTTACTTCATTTTTGTGGTCTTTCTTTGCTAAACATCTGGGTCATCTGAGCATGATTCAAACTCAACAGGTCAACACAACTCCTGAATTGATACCAGAAGTCACTTTCCACGGTCTTTCTACCATAGAGCAAACATTTGATGGGAGCCCCTTCTCAAGCATTCGCCAGTCGAAATCTGGGCCACACGTTACAAAATGCTTCTCCAGTGATATTGCACTGTTGCTTTCTGTATCTGGTGTGAGATGGTTGCCTTCCACCCGCCAGCAAATTAAACACTGCAACATGTTCACACAAGAGCATTCATGCAACAGACAATAAAATTACCTAATACAATGAAAAATAGAAGCAGTAAAATAAGCTTTGATACATGCTATTGCTTCCAAATTTGATGCCAAGTATGGTAAGCACAGCAGTATCCAGGTTGTTTTTAGTAGATGAAATGTGAGAAAACTAAAGCTAGCTATGATTTTGTCTTCAATGGTCAAATTTACAATCTCAGTTATGAATTCGTAATTTTATTCATTGCTCCATGACGATGATTGAAAATCGCAGCTGAATCGCAGTCAATTTTTTTTCAATAAATTCGTTTCACTTTCTCTTCTCAAGTGACGTCTTGGTCAGATGTTCGCTGTTGTTAATTACACAACTTCTTTTTGAAATTGTAACAACTTTCCTTGGTGGATCTTGATCCCATCTTGTGGTACGAGTGCTGTCTAGTGTGCAGTGGCGTTGAGTAAGGAATTGAATATCTTGAACCATAAGTATACCATTAATACTATTACAAACATCAAGCATGATGCACCATAACCACCTTAGTCATCAATTTGACACAGGATGAAACTCAGTTTTATCCGAATACCCACAAGCCTCACAACAAGAACACTCCACAACTCCTCCCACCTCCAGTCCACAATCTGCCTTCATCCTCTCTATGTCCCTCTCGCACATGAATTCTAAACTCCCCTCAAATTGATTTTTGTGCAAAAACAACAAATTCAAATTAGTCAAATTCTCCAATGTTAAGGGAGGAGGTCCCCTCATGGAATTATCAAAAAAGGATAATGAGTGGAGATGGCTCAACCCTCCAACCTCATCGGGTAGAAAGCCCACTAGGTTATTCCTCCACAATGCCAATGCTTGAATGAACCCTTCCTCATTGCAATCACCACTACCAATAAAAAAGTTTTTGATGTTGTCATTCCATGTGCATTCGTCGGTACTGTCGAGGAATCCGTACTGGTAGGTCCAACTGGGTCCATTCGTGGAATAGTAAAGAACCACTAGAATATACCTTTGGATAATTTTTTGTATGGAATGATCGTCACTGGGTTTGAGTTGGAGTAAGTCCGCGTGTGCCATCCAGTCGAGCGCCATGCTTTGGGGGGTGTGGGGATGGTCAAAGGTTTCGGCGGGGGATGTACCAGAGCCTACGATAATATTTTTGAGGAGGAGGGACCGCTCGGATCCGTGGATTAATGAAGAACCTTCCATTTCATCTGTGTCTGCATTCCTCTCTTGTTTTTGCTGCTGCTGCTGCTCCTGCTGTTGTTGTTCTGCAGGATTTTGAACTTGTTTCTCCACATCTTCCAAAGACACACTCCCCTGTTTCCCAAACTGATTCAAACCCAGTGACTCCATCGAAAACTTACCACTTTCCACATTTGTAGCCGAAGTCCTCTCTCCAGCCAAATAGGCAGATAATGACAACGGACTTTCAATCATGGCATAATGACTCAACTTTCTCTGTTCCAAAAAGAACATGAAGAGTAATACTACAGATAAGGCAGCGATGATGTATGAAATTTGTTGTAATTTCCTCTTTTGAATGACATAGCGAGGCACTACCATTATAGCAGGACCTTGATGGAGTCTCTTCTTCTTGCCATCTTTGGACTTGACACTGCCCGTGGTGGAAGATACGGGACGGAAGGAGGTAGGGTCATAACCCATACTTCGAGGGTCAGTAAGCATGACTGGATGAGCTACCACCCCCCCATCGGATGTGACAGGTGCTCCGATTCGGAATGATTCATCTTCTACCATGGTCTCTTCCTCGCCACCACCCTGCATCACTCCTCCCATACATGTTCTCGACATACCGGCCCTCGATCCCCCACCCCAGTTTAAATTCCCCGTCCTTTTTTGCCATTGTTTCCTCATCGCCCACCACGCCGTCGGAGGACTACTCAAAGCTTGGTTCATGGCATCCATACATTCATCCCCATCTCTCCCCCCAATGAACTCTTCGTCTTGTTCATGTGCCGCCTTGGCAGCTTGGATTGCATCATACTCTTCATCATAACCACCGTATCCATCGACATCGTCATCATCGAGCATGCTGTCATTGAGCAACTCGTCACGATCAGGACCGGTGTCGACGCTCATTGACTCAGTCATTCCGGATTGTGACATGCTTCTCCGACTTCCGCCCTTTACACCCTTGATGCCAGTGCCACTGTTTCGGAGGTGTTGCCGTTTGTGCTTTTGGATTTTCTTCATGATGAGGCGTCGGTCATGGTGGAGATCTTCCGGGGTCATGGAGGCACGGAGGCTTCCTTGAAGCTGTCGGTCCATGGTAAGGGTGTGGCTCATAAGGCCGGTGCCCAGGCGTTTAATGCCTATTTTCATGC
>JALLOT010004224.1:0-10485 GCA_036939595.1 Thalassiosira livingstoniorum | reverse complement strand
TGTCTCTTGGTACTAATTGTACATACGTAGGTAGATTTTTTTGTTTTTTATAGTATTGCCCACATTGCCCCCGTGGGCAGAGCCCACTAAAAAAATATTCTCCCCACTTATATGGGACTTCTACACATCATTTGAAAGCTCTGTTCAATGGCTTTCCGATGGTGTGTGGTATAGTACTGAAGAAGATTCCAAGGCAATCAAAAGTTATGCCTTCACAAAGATTTGGTTTCTTTTAGTTGAAGGGCTACAAATCTACAAAAAAACTCAACATCTGAAGTCAGTACCTTTCTGTTTTTAACAATGTTTTTTGTAAAATCAGTTTTTTGAAATATTAAGAATGAAAATAACCAAAACCTTTTCTTTAAAAATAAAACAATTATAAAAATAAAAGGTGACTCACGGTTTCAAAAAAAAAATTATTGCCCATTGTGCATCAAAAAAAATCTTTCAAGTGTTTACGAACAAGCAAAATATGGAAAGACATCAAAAAAACACCATTATTGGCCCCTGACTGTCTTATGTGTTGAAACCATCCCACCACTCAAGTTTAAGCCACCTGAAACAACTTTCCCAGATGCGTGTGACATTTCAAGATAATCTGGCCTCTTCACAAGTGTTCCCTTGAGTCGGAGTGGAATAATATTAAATCTAAATTGGTATAATATAGTATTAATTTTACATACATAAAACATATGGGGGGGAGATAGTTATAGTATTTTACAACATTCATGTTTTCTACATAAATTCAAAAAAATTCTACACAAGCAATGTATGGAGGTACAATAGCCTCAATCCCACAAAATAAAATTGCTCTCAAAATGATCATCCCCACCCCCCATTGTTGTCATCGCAAGCCCCAACCTCTCCCGACACCCAATTGAATCAATATCAGCCGCCCCTGTCTTCTCCTTCTTTGGTTTCAATCCTCATCACCAGGTAGATGCAGTTGTCATCTTTGCCACTTCTGAGAAGCCGGTGCACCACCACTTTTTGAGATATGTGAGCTGCTGCTGGCTAAAAAACAACATTAGGTAAGTTTGGCTTCTGACTTTGCAAAGCTTAGCATCAATTGCATGGCAGTAACTTTGTCTCGCCT
This sequence comes from Thalassiosira livingstoniorum, assembly GCA_036939595.1. Taxonomy (NCBI): domain Eukaryota; phylum Bacillariophyta; class Thalassiosirophyceae; order Thalassiosirales; family Thalassiosiraceae; genus Thalassiosira; species Thalassiosira livingstoniorum. Next base: position 9,389 of record JALLOT010004224.1, on the reverse strand, counting down.
TTCCCGCTTTGCCTCGTGAAGTGCTTCTTCCTTCTCAATTGTCGCCTTGCGCTTTGTTCCCCCAAATCTTTGTTTCAACAAACTGAGTCTTTTTAACACCTCAGGGTGGCTACCAATAAACTCACAACGTGATCTCAATTTTGCTTCTCTTTCTTCACTTTTTAGGCACCTCCACTTGTCATCATATCTATAGCCAACTTGGTGGGGATGAACCTCATTTGATACGCAAAATGGTCTTCAAGCCCATGAATTTTTGGTGTTACCACAATTCCCATTTTCCTCGTGTGAGCAATAGCCAAATCAATTTTTGTTTGCACATTATCACAGTCAGTTGGACTTGGTTCTAATTTTTGGATGGCAGCAAAGGCACCATCCCACAGAGTTAAGAAAACAGAACAATCAGTGCATAAGGTATGAATTTCATCTTTCATCATCAGTGAAACTGCAGTTTACCTGCTTCCCTTCAATTAGCATATCCCTCACTTCTGACATGATTTGCTCTGCATTGTCCATGAGTCTCTTTATTCCAACACCATTCAGGTTGCCTCCATGGTATGCAGATCAGAAAATCTTAAATTTTGCAAGGAGATTATCGATCTTTGATTAGAAACGCATGGACTCTGTTTTCCTGTCTACCCAAAACTGTTCAGCTGACTTCTGCAAATTTCTTTGTTTGTCCATGAAGAAGTTGACTTCGTTGACATAGGCTATCCTCTCGGCTGAAAGAGCTTCAATTTTCTTGTTCATCAGTTGCAATTGATTGGTGAGTTGAACCATAGTTTGTTCGTCATTTTTGACAGACTGCTTGAGTTTCTTGCTAAGTTTGTTTTTCTTTTGTTTGTAACTTTTTAACGCACGGTCATTCTCAGACTTGTCCCATTTGTCCCTGCTCTTTCTGGTATTGATAAGATTTGTGGACAACATGGCAACATCTCCCCGTAGACTGATTTCTTCCTGTGGCAGATTCTCAATCTTCTCCTCACTCGTGTCAATGAGAAAACTCATGAGTTGGTTATCAATGTCAATGAGTGCGTGGAGCACAGAGAACAGAACATGAGACACCGGGATTATAAAGAATGGTGTCTCCTTCACTCCTTTGTTGTTGGTTCCTGTCTTGTTTCTGCTGCTATATGTTGCAGCTTGTTTGATTGTGTCATGGCGCGATTCAATTTGTGTAGCACAACTTAGATCATTCTAGCAATTAAAGTCTTAGCACATTATGTTAGCATCTTTTCAAACTTATTTTGCTCCCTAATCGTTTCAATAGTCCACTCACTGCCTAAAGAGTGCCCGTAGTCTTCCCACATAGTGTGAAAGAGATTGCAGACGTAGCACCAACCTTTTTTGTACCCCTCTTTTCCCATGACTATTGCCAAGAAAGCAAGGTCCCCCATTAAGCACACAAAGGGTTTAGGTGTCCAGAACTTCTCCGTCTCTGTTGATAGAATAAGGGATGGGTCAGCTTCTCTAAGCTCACAGTGCCAAGCCCCCCCAACTTTGTAGAACTGCAAGTTCTCAAGTTACGTAGCATTGACACTTTTCTCCAAGTGCTTCAGAATTGTATTTTTTAGGACATGCCCATTATCTTTTTTGCATTTCACATCCCCTAGTGGATAAGTGTGTTCAATGTATTTTCCATTACTTAATTTAATAACAAGCTTTGCAGTGAAGCAGAATTTTCCCTTTCCGTGGTCACCACCATAACAAACATTCATGAATGTAATCTCAGAAGGATCTACATCATGTCCATTGATCAAGCGGTTGGTGACACTTAATAGCTCGTCAACCGGATCTTTCCACCAGTAGTGGATGATCTCTGGTTTTTTCACTTTTCTTTTTTGTAAGAAAACTTTCCAGTATTGACTGTGCCGTGTCCTTCCCCCAACTCCCTCTATTTGCTCTCCAATTCACCAATCATATCTACATCCGTGTACAATTTCAGGCAATGCACAATTCTCCTCCAATGGGAGATGTCAATGAAAGAGTACTCAAGCAAGGTAGCAATGTTGTATCAATCCAAGACTTTGGGCTTCTTTTTTGCTGCACGGAGCTGCTCATTTAGCTCATCCGGGCCCTTAGCCTGCAAGTATGATAGCAAACAGCAGATAACACTGGATGTACCTGCTACTTCAAAAAGTTTCTCCATCCACTCCTCCAGTCTCAATACAAATTCATCCTCAGTTTTGAAGGATTTGATATTTGTCAACAGCAACTTACTTCAGGAGTTAAGGCTCTCAAACTTTAGAGGCTCCGAACACTTCTGTTTTAAATTGATTATCTTTCTCAATAAATTTTCCCAATTCATAGAAGCTAAGAATTTGTGATTAGTGTATGCATTCTCAGTATCAATCATTGGGATATCTAAAGTTGAAAGTATGGGAACATCTGACCTAAAGCTTTCAAAAACTGAGGCATGCACACCAAACAGGGAATCGCCGTTGTCATCAAAAGTGTGCCTCCAACCATCATCTTCATCATCACAGTCCAATCCTGCCTCTACTGATGAATCCATTTCATCAATCACACACTCATCATCAAACACACCATTTAAGTTGTTATGGCCTACCAAGAATGTGGAACAATTATCTTTGTTGCCGGACAGAAGATTGTTGTTTCATCCTCCAGAGTAACTTTTACCATCTTTTGTACAGGTACCAATAACTTTGATGGTGTCTTTGGAGACTGATCCCCCCAGAACTTGCAAAACCCCATCAGCAGTTCCGCAGTTTTTGGTTCTCATAGTTCATGTCAACCCACTTTTGGACAAGGAAAATTGATTTGTGCTTCAAAAATGTGGCTAAAACTCCTGAGATCTTGAGGTCAAATGATCTCTGAATAGTTCTAATTTTGTAGTTGAACAATGGTGGAGATATTCCTTTGTTGATGGCAATGGTAGCATTGATGGCTTTTGCCTCATCGAAGTTGTATTTTCTGATAAGGATGAAATGAAGATAGCACTTTTTGCCCATGTCCATTCCAGACTGGGGTGTTCTGACTGTGTCCAGCACCACCTCCCTTCTACTCAACTCAGACACTCTCCAGTTCTCTTTTCCCAGGGGACATTGACAGCCATACTTTTGAAGAAATTTATCACAATCATCTCTCTTGAAACAAACGCTCCCACCCCACACCTCAACAAGATCAGCTGCCAGAGAGAGTGCACTGTATGTACATGGTGTGAGGGCCATGTGGCAAAGTAATCCCTTTGTGCAATTGCCCCTTACTAAGAAGTGCCATGGTGACTGAATGACATCAGCAGACTTCTTAATGAAGCCTGAAAAAGAAGCCGAGTGATCTTGGTGGTGGGTGATTTTTCGACAATAGCATCCACATCACCATGATGAACTGAGCCACCTTGTGCACATTTAGTTGAAAGGTTGCTTCTAGTCTGCATGTCAAGATTTGTGGTTTGAGGGTATTGTTCATTGGTTAACTTGCAGCACCAGTGTGCAATAGCAAACCTCAAGGCGTTGTTTTGATGAAATGGTCTGAATTGCTGCTAAGCGGTTGTGTCAGTGTAATTGGTGATGATTGGGAAGATGCCAGGACAACCAAAATAGTCCAGCTTTTGAGATGGCAGGATCTGGCAGTCTCTTGCCAGCCTTTAATTTGAAAAACCTTTAGCATTTTTAAAAAATAAATCATCAGTCTGTACCTTCTGTTAATAGCCACTGCAGACAACACTTGTGTCTTAGGCCAGCCGGCACGTGTGGCAATCCGCAAAACAGAAAAAGCTCTTTTTTACCCTTACTAAATGTTGAAAAAATTCTTTCTAGTAAAATAGTAACAGAAATAAAATTGAAAATTTAGTTTGGAGGGTTGTAACTTCAGATATTTCAGTGAATTTTTGTAGTTTTGGTAGTGACATGGTACAAATCCTGCGTATGTTTTTATTTTTTACAGCTGGCTTTCTCCAGCTGTCTTCTTGATCAAATTTTCGGCCAGCCAACTTTGTGTAATTTCACTTAAACATGCCTTTCCTATTTATTTTACTAAAACATACCATATTTTAACACGTAAAATGCACATACCTAAGTAATACATACTTACTTACGTTTTCAAACTCAATGTTTGTTGATCTCTTTATTTTTTTTATTCTTTACACCTGCTTTATTGTTTACACTTAAAAAGTGCTCATAAGTTTTAGATACTGCTCAGAGCAACACCAAAAATGGGAAACAGTATATTTCAAACCAACTCCCAAATTCTCTTTTGATGTGTTATGACCAAGACACAGGGGAGTTTGACCATGACAAATATTTGCTTTATAAAAAAACAAAGCACATAATGAAAGAGAGGAAGAAAACTTGCAGATTATTGTACTGTGGGAGTTGCTTGCAAACGATGAAATGGAAACAAAACAACCATCTTGTAAAAAGCCCAAAAATATTGAAAAAAATTAAGCAATCATTAGAGATCCAATCACTGGTCAAATTAGGCAACCAACACCCAAAGACTCTAACTGGTACTCTTTGTATGTGGACAATCCAAATCTGCAAAGTAAGAATTTCCAAAAAAAATCACAAAGCGTTTCGGTTTGTCTTATGACTCTTTTTTGAAGTATGTAGAGGAGCTGAAAGAGAGTGACTTGTTTGATACATGGTCTGAATCATCACGTTCTGCTACTGGCAAAGAATCTTCTCCCATTGAGCTGCTTGTACTTGGTGCTTTGAGATACTTGGGAAGAAACTGGTGTTTTGATGATCTTGAAGAAAGTACTTCTATTTCCAAAAATGTCCACAGATCATTCTTTCATCCATATATCATGTGGGGATCAACCGTTCTGTACAACAAATATGTAACATGGCCAACAAACTCAGAAGAAGCAAAAGAAGCATCATATGAATATAAAATAGCTGGTCTCTTCAGTTGCATTGGAAGTAAGGATGCTACTCATGTACATATGTTGAGGGGCCATTTTAGACTCAAGCAATATCATGAGTCACACAAACTTTCAATGCCAACAAGAACATATAACCTTACAGCTACACATTGTCATTGTCTTTTGAGTACTACCAAGGGACATCCTGGAAGGTGGAACGACAAAACACTTGTTCTTTATGATGATCTTACCACTTCAATGTTTTGTGGTGAGCTATATTCTAATTTCAAATTTACTTTGTTTGAACGTTTTGATGATGGAGTAGTAATTGAAGTGAAGTATGTCGGAGCTTGGACAATCAGTGACAATGGATATCTTAAATGAGCTACAACTATCCCCCCTTTGATATTCAACACAACAATTGAGAAGTGGAGGTTTAGTAAATGGTTGGAAGTGATGAGAAAAGATGTAGAGTGCACATTTGGAATTTTGAAAGGGAGATTCAAAGTCTTGAAAAATGGTATTCCACTTCATGGCATTCAAGTATGTGATAGAATTTGGCTTACTTGTTGTGCATTGCATAACTTCCTACTTGAAGAGGATGGTCTTGATGTTGGTTGGAATGCATCTTGTTACTTGAATGATAATGACAAAAAGAATGATGGTCATGTTGACTATGACATCTCAGGAATGGGGCCTGGAACTGACAGTACAAATCATGGAGAAAATGTTCCATTTCAAATCATACAACAAAACACAGTTCACCAAGATGAAGACTTTGATTTTGGAGAAGATGGTATTTGTCATGATAGTGAGGGTAGAGTTGTGGTGCATAAATTGAAAATGGATTATTTTTGATCAGATTTGATTGAGAATTTTGGCATTCTTTGGAAAAGAAAGGAAATTAGATGGCAATCCAGGACTGGTAGTGATGTACCAAAGTGGGTCAAAAACAATTTTTAAACTTTGTGTTACATAATAATATTACATAAGAGGGGTTCAGAATTTAATTTATGTTCAATTGTATCAATATTTACTTAATATTAACCAAATTTATTGTATTAAATCATATTGGATTTATTTAGTTATCACTACTTTCCTTTTTGTCTTCACTTCCTTTGTTCAATTCTTTTTAAATTTGTTTCTCAATTGTTTCCATTTCATCATTGGTTTTGTTTATCTTATCTGAAACTTCATAGAGACTAGAAAAATCAAAATTAGGATCCCTTTCAGCAAGTTTCTCCAAAGACCTTGGTTCTCATATGATTTTACACAAGCCTGTTTGCTCAAAATTAAAACATGACAATCATTCTTTTTTGATTGTGCCTTTCAATCCTTTCTCAAGTCAGAAAAATAACCTTCAATTGCCAACTCAGTCTTGCCTCATTTCGGATCACATGCTCTCACCTCAGCTTCCTCCTCCCTAATCTTCTCTTGCACTGCCTTCTGCCCGACTGTAGGTTTGTCCTTCTTCTGAACATCAAACTCAATCTCCCAGAAATTGTTGCGCTCATTGTGAGGCACTCTGGGAATGGACCCCAAAGAGGATACGCAGGATACCCCTTGAAAATCCAATCAGGCGGCATCTGGAGAGCCTCGGGATCAACAACAGCAATGGAGATGGAATCCAATTCTTCAATGGCACCTTCAGACTCTGACCTGGTGTCATCTCCATCATCTACCATTGTTGTGGCAGTTACAAGGGGTTTGAGTGTGTTAGATTCGGGCGGAGGTGCATCATGCAACTCAAGCAAATATGTTGGTGATGGCAATGAAACTGCAATTGATGAACGTCATACTTTCTTCTTCTTTGGTATGTTGGTAGCCTTTAGTGTTGCCTTTATTGCTGCCTTCTTCCGTAGTGCAGCTAGTATCTTTGGCTTTTCATCAAATTCCCACATGTCTTTGCGAATCCCACAAAGTGCCTCCTCCACAGCAATCATACCCAATTGCAGAGGGCAGCAAGTAACTGGATCAAAATGCCACGAGTAAAAGCTGTGTGCTTTCCTCATGGATCATAGTGTATTGTTGGTGTTGTCATGGATGGTGCGGCCTGTGTAGAGTGAGTTACCTTTGGACTTCATAATTTCAATGACAACTTGCGTGATATCCTTGCCAAGCACAAATGTTTTTTGGGTGAGGAGGAAGGATCATACCAGCACAATTTCATTTGTAAGTGGATCCTTCTCAAAAAGGCAACTGAAAGGCTCAAGTGCATTGACCAAGAGCATAACATTGTGAAGTTGACCACTTTGGCCGTGAAAGAGTTGCTGATGCATTTTTTGCTGGTCGGCAGTGCCTCCCAGATGGTGCTAAGGCATTGAATTATGCCAATTGCCACGATATGGCTTTTTTTCTTTTTGACCGAAGTGCTGTGGACTCATTGTAAGGTATGGTGTATGTTAGGGAGTTTCTTTGTTTTGATTTGTAGAGTATGTAGGTAGTGGGTGGTTAAGGAAGAGTATTACAGGTTTTCCAATGCCATGGTGGATGAAAGGAAAAGTGGAGGAACAATCATGAGATGTTGTGCTCAGCAAACAAGCAACAATCAAGCAACACAATAATTTACAATTGACAAAATATGGATAGACAACTTGCTTGGTGCAGCCAACCCACTCCAAAAATTTGGGAAATGAAGGACAGACTCCTCAGTTTGTGGCTGAAAATGAAGTTTAAAAATCTACGTTTGGTGTTTTACAGACCGCCACCCTGGCTGGATTTACACTGAATAACTAGCTTTTCTCTTGGAAAAGTAAAAAAACTAGCTTACTTGGTAAAAATAATTTCTGAGATTTCTGGGATTGTAAGTGATTATTTATACTGCCCCCAATATGATCCAGATTAGCTAGATTCTGATAGATTCAATTTCAGTGATCCAGATTAGCTGATTCAATTTCTGTGATCCAGATTAGCTGATTCAAATTTGTTCCAATCCAGATTAGCTTATTATGTTTTTCTACAGGAACATTGATCCGTGAAAGCTTGAAATTAAAAATTGGAATCAATTTTAGCATGTTTTAAAAACGTTCACTCTTTGAAGTTGTTTCCTGCAATCCCCATTTTAATTCCCTTGGGCTAACCTACCAATGGAAAGCTCTCTGGGGCTATCTATCCCAATCTCACAGATTGGGGATACCATACCCAGGATTTTCTCACTCTCTATTTGAAAGCCTGGCACTAAAAAAGGGGGTTCAAAATGTGTTGCCAGACACTCTCTACAGCTGTGTAGGCTTTACTTAGTTTAAAAAATCAAAAATCTAGGATAACCATAATCTCAAATTGGCCTATTGTACCATTCCTTATTATTATACAACACACAGATTTACAACACACACTGTTTCAATTACATCAACATGTTGCCATCAAATAAATGCTCTTATTACACCAACCTCTTCCATGGGGTACCACCCCCTTGTGTTGTTAACAGCATTTTTGTTCCACTTTTGCCTTGCCACCATGCCACAGTGAAAATAATTCAGAAGGCATGGTACCAGTGCCGGGAGTACATTATCTTGGTTCAACGTCAAAAATTTCAGAAGAAGTGGAAACCTATTTCCAAACATGCTGCTGCCAAGGGATGACAATGGCTCCGTCGTCCAAGCCAAACACCCCCCAACAACGTTTATTACATTATTCACATGTGCATGCAGTCTGGGTCCGGCCACCACCCAAAGGGATATCAGGCCAAGTGCATTTTTCATTTTTCATTCAAGAAAAATTCAGAGTGAACTTGATTTGTAAAACAGGAGATAGCAAATCAGAAGTGCATGTTACAACGATGTGCATTCACCAAGGCATGGAGATATTCATGATTCCATTGATCAGAGTTGGTTCTGACAAGGTCAACAAATATTCATTGCCAGATGATTATGTGGAAGCATATCATGCAGATGAATTTAGAAGTGAGGAGGCACTTCATGAACTATCACAGAGAATTTTAAATAATATGTGCAAGGGGGACAACAAATTTGAAAGCACAATTCTACTCTATACATCGCTGTATTGTCTTCAGTCAAATTCTTGCTGGTATCCTATTCTTTTAAATGCAGCGGCTTGTGGGATTGTGAACTTGGTATGTGTGGATGAAGCTGGCATGGTAGACACCAATTTGGGTTTCAGGCCAGAATTCAAAAGTGCTCTGAGAAATTTGAGAAAACGTTATTTCCCAACGTTCTTTTCATTGCAATGTCTACTACTCTTGGCATTGGTGTGCAAAACAAAATCGCTTGTATTACAGAAAAGCCTCCCACTGATATTAAGGGCCCAATCTATCAAAGGCAATTGGCAATTGGACTTTGTATTGGATATTAGTGCTACACGTTTTGAGGTACTGAAACAACAGCTGAGGGATAATTTTTCCAATAGTTCATGTGGCAAGGTTCTAGTCTACAGAAACTCCAAAAATCAGCAGAAGGAACACTGCTTGATATTTGTAAACATGTACTGAAACAATCAGATGTTGGTGGAGAGATGATGTAACTCACTGGTGATTTGGGTTTAATGATGAAATCATTTTTGATGACTTATTATTGCAAGAACAAAGATGCATTGGGGGAGATAGATTGTT
>JALLOT010004223.1:0-10489 GCA_036939595.1 Thalassiosira livingstoniorum | reverse complement strand
TAAAGCAGCATATCTTGGCCATTTTTTGAGTTAAGACTCCCCTGAAAAAAAATCCTGGGGGGTTTTGAGTGTGTAGAATCTATTTTTGAGCTCAGAATAGCTCAAAAGTGGCTGCATTTTTTGAAGATTGACATAATTGGGACACTTGGTTTTATCCCTAGATGACTTTGAAAAATTGAAGTTATCATAGCAATCCAGGACTACAGTAGCACACTGGTGGCTGGTCTGGTCTGGTTATTGTTTTTGTCCTGATAAGGAATCATTGAGGTAGTGAACAAAGGGGATGGCAAATTTTTTGACTGCTCTGCTATTATTATATAGATAGAGTTTCATCCCCTTTTTTCTTCGCTGCATACCCATCATCCCTCTTTCTACACATACAGCAACAGTGTAGCCTTAGAGATAGAATTTTTAGTAGCTTCATTGTGCAGAGTGCTTCAATAGAGCCTACATTGTGTTCTCTGTGAGATGTGCTGACTGGGTATGTAAAGGCACTGGTGGGCCTTTTGGTGAGTCCTTGGTCTTGGCACAGGCACATCAACCATGTAGCCTTGGAGGTGGTATCCATAGTAGTTTTTTGCACCATGCAGGTTGGAGAAAAGAAGTATTGCAATTAAGGTGACATGAACCAACTGGCTGTCAGGCTGTTGGCAAGGGAGATGCCCTCTGCCATTGTTTTAAATGCATGCAATTGAATTGACTTTAAGTTGGCCCTGCCCCAAGAGCTTGGGTTGTTGTAGGTTTCTAGGGAGTGTACTACTTGTCCTGTGATTTGGAAGAAGCATCTTGTGTGGTGGAAGGTGGTGACACAGGACTCCACACATTGGGCTCTAAGTCTAAGGTTCCATTTTGGCACATCTCCAGGGATTTCCATTGGGACTTTTTTGTCTTGTTAGGTGATGGGGGGAACATGCAGAGATAGATGGTTTGGTGTGGCATGACATTGTATTCAGTGTCAGTGATGCATGGCTTTTGTTGGGATTGGCCATGGTGTTGAAAAACCATCGGGCCAAGAGGTGGTGAGCTACAAGTTAGGGCATGGGAACTTGTTTGAGACACACTCTAGCTGCGTAGAACCTCCACAGCATGTACTATTTTACACTTCAACCCACCGCAAAAGATTTGCTTGACTCAAATGAAATATGATTCTTTCTTTGAAACTTTAATTTCTAATTTTCAACCCAAAACTGTTCCAAAAAGGAATTTCAACATAATCCTATATAGAGTAAAAAAATGTCATCAGACTGGAGACCCAGTTTGCGGTCTTAAAATTGCGTAAGAAGATTGCGTAATAGTGGTGTATATCAATAGCATTGAAAATTGGAATGACAGCAAGATGGAGATTGACAGGATCAATAAAATCCTGATGCAAGGAAATGATTTTGAAATCTCTCTGACATTTCAAAGTGCAATTTTATTCTACAGGGGCATCAGAAATATTGTCCCTTATATCTTCATTAGCTGTTTTCCCCAAAAACAGGGATGTGTAGAATTCTGATTTGTACAAATCCGAGCAATGCACAACTACATGAAATAAAATATAATGTAATATACTTATATTAGATACAATATAGATTGAATAAGTACATATTAGTAGGGATTTAAGCAGATTTAAGTTTTTTATATCAAAATGTATATGTCAAAGTATTGTAATATTAGTCCTAAAAAGAATTACTTACGTAATGTTTGTATTGTATGTATGAAAGTAGTTTCAATAATAAGCCAAATGGATCTTCAATCACATGCCATTGTCAATACATCTACTACAATTTTTTGTGTAGCCCACATGTACAATTCATATGAAGGTGTAGGAAAGAAGACAACTCTAAATTAAATTTTGGCTTTTAAAGTTTCTGGTGCTAGAAATTGGTGACCTATTTCTACTGTACTCTTGATTTGCTATGGCATTGGTGATTTTTTCTAACCTTCTGGGGGCAAAACCAACCTGTCCAATTGATTGGTGAGGGTAAAAACCACCTAATTCATCAATAAATTGTTAATCAGTGGAATTGATGAGTAAATTGATGCTGTTTTTGCCATTTCTGTCAATTTTCTTGAAATTAGTTATGACGTAAAACCTATATATATAGAAAAAGAAAAGAAAATTAAATAATTTTAAAACTTTTTTTTGGCACTGCTACTAATAAATAGCATGACAGGGTACATTTCTTTCAAGTTTACATGCAATTACCTCTACTATACCATAAATACTACTCCTGTTTGTTTTAAATTAGAGTTTTTGTTATTTTTTTAATTGGTGGGAAATGATGGAAAATTTTCTTCCGAAATGAGGTGAGGATTTTTTGGAGGCAGTTAACTTGTTCAAAAAATGTGTGTTCCTAGAAACCAATTACACAGTGCAATAGTCAACACAATGAACAGTTGCACTAAAAAAAAAATGAAGGAAAAATATTAATTTTTGGTAGAGTTCACTGCCTCCAAAGTATGTTTGACGTCATAGCAAATCAAGAGTACAGTACAAAAAAAGAGCATGGATATATGACTGAACCAATAATATAATATATTGCGTGGCCGGCCACAATAATAATGGAGTACATACCTAGTATTTAGGTATAGTACAATACCAGCCATAAGATACCATAGAATGCTTTAAACGGTTTACAATATGGCACTGTCAACCTAAGCCCAATTAATATTCATCTGGCCGACAGCCGACAGCCGACAGCCGACAGCCGACAGCCGACAGTCGAAAGTCAGTCAACAAGAGTTCTCATTTTGCTAAAACACTGAAAAATGCTAAATTAATGTGAAAAAATTCCTTAGTTCGTTTTCTTTCTAATTAAAAAGATTGAAAATTATTTTTGTTTTTTGGTGACCGATTTGACCCAAAGCATAATAAAAATACTACTGTCTCACATATAAAATAATAATAGCTGGTTCCAATTGCACAAGATAGCATCACAACATTCAACCTGGAATCAGCTCAAATGCCACCTGTCCCCTTTTGTTCTATGATTTTCACACTTATTGGAACAATGTAGCTATGCTACATCAGAAATAGAAAAAAATAGCTGAGCTATTTTTCTTCATCTGTTTTGAATATACACTTGTATGATAGAAGATTGCATCAAGAAAAAATATCATATAATATGAAAATTAGTTTGTCACTTTTAGTACCTACTTTCAGAATGATCTTGATAATGTAGCTATGTGCACCTTGAAAGCAGTTAACTAATTTTTTTAGCTCTGTTAAAAAGTGGCTACTCTTGAATGTGAATGTATACTCATATGCGACCAAATAAATTTTGCATATTGATATTGATTTAATTTAGAAATTTGCCTTAGTTCATAATAGAAGTTTATTTTTAAATTTTTGAAAAGCAATAAATTAACTTTCTAAGTTATATCAACATCTGTTAGAAAGTATGTAGTAAGGAAGTTAAAAGTAAGCATTAGACACTCTACAAATCCATGAAAGATATTTTGCAATAGTGGTTTAATCAATATTAAGTCTCTCAAATTTTCTTTTAAAAATAACTTTCAGATTACCAGACAATACCCCTTAGACAAAGACCTACAATTAGATCTATTAAAGCATCACTATCATACACCCTCTCATCATTGACCAACTTTATCTCATCATCATTCTTACTCAGTTGTTGTGGCATGGGACAGACTTACATTTTTTCCTTCCCTTGCTTCACTTGTTTTTGAGAAGAATATTGTTTTGGGATAGTTCATTTTATTCTAAGATTATGTGTTCAAAATTCTCATTTACAAAAGAAATTAGCAGCCACATCCAGTTCATTTGGTGCATACTTGAAATCTTTGAAAAAAATTACATTAAAATAGACCCACATTTTTGAACAAATATACATGGATTCATAAAAAATAAGATCAGTATCTTACATCCTGACATTGGTTGTTGCTATTATTTCATAAAATTCTCATAAGACAATTGTTGGAGTTTGTGTTGAATTGTAGATGACAACCAGTGTTAGATGACCAATAGGAGATGCCAGCTGTGGATTTGGTGTTGGCCTTGATTTGATGTTGGCCACAATTGGTAGATTAGATGACTGATCGGAATGTTTGTGATGAAGTTTGCTCCATTTGATGACAATCCCATATGATGATAATGATTGTAGTTGGAATTGGTGTTCAATGATGATTGGTGATGATGGCATTGGCATTGATTTTGGCATTGGCCATTTGATGATGTAGATGAAAATCTTGATTTGATGGTGATGACAATGACAATGACAAATGGAAATGACTGAGATGGAGAGTTTCAAATGATGATCCTTTTCTTGCATTTGTGAATAGACAGAAAAAATGCTATGATTTTGTTGGTGACAATGATTGCTGATATGGTTATGATGACAGAGATGGTGATGAGGAGGAGATTGAGTGAGAAGAAGTGGAGAATATTGTCAATATGGCAAAAAGTGTGTTGGCATCATCAAAGTGAATCAAATATGACTCAAATTATGGGCGGTCGTGGGTCTTGCCTAAAAAAAGGTGAAAATGAAAATGATTAAGAGGAGGCAATGATGACAAATAATAATGTGCTATAGTCTGCTTTAATGTGTTTTTTAATAAAAAATTATGACAGCACCAAAAGTGTATTTACTTCTATTGAATATTTTAATTTTGGATCAACTTTTTGCTCAAGAATAAATGTAGCAATGAGTATGATTAATTGGGCCACTACAAGGGGGAAAGATGGGCAAGGAAGAAATAAGATGGAAAAGAGTAATTTGCTCTTCTAGAGATCATCTACCTTCATATAAAAGAGCTGAGCTACTTTTTACTTTTTATTGAAACAGAGTTCCTATTTTAAAATAAAAGAGCATAATGATATTGGAAAAAGTATCTATCAACTACTTTTAAAAATGATTAAAGCTACACTCATTTGTTGTGACCATTTTTCTGAACCAAATGTAAATTTTCTTTCTCTATTAAATATTTTGGATAATCTTTGAGTGATTTTTTTTTTAAATTATCTGGATATATTGCTAAATAAGTACCTATTGTTTTCTATTTCTGATGTAACAAAACTTTTTAAGTAGTTTTATCCAACAATTCTCTAGTGCCTAGTGCTGGTTGTCTTTGTCTTTGGCATTGGCTATTTGTCACCATTTCTGTTCATTTTATCATGGATGCAGTCACAGATTCCAATGATGTTGCTTTTGCTGTTGCCATTGTTGCCATCTTAGCCATATTTGTTGATGGTGAAGTTGATGCTACTGTTGCAGTCTTTGTTGTTGTTGCTTTTGCAGCTGATGACACCCTCTGCATTGCTCTAGAGTTACAACAACAATGCCATGGGGATCAACTAACAAGAATCAACAATTAATAAAAACTCTTACTTAGATAAATAATCCATCAGAATCCTACAGTAAAATCTCCTGTTGGAAGCATCACAATATTTTTCAAAATGGCATGAGTTGTCACATGCAACAACAGTGGCATTTCATTATGGTCAGCCTAACAGGGTACAGTAGACAGAAACCCATACAACATACATTTGTCTATACTTAGAGACTTGGGGAGAATTCTTGTGCAATAATATCTGCAAAAGATCTTGAAAAATTATTTTTTACCTTTTCTGAAAAAAACTTGTTTTTAGTGATAAATGTTATATAGATCTTAATTCTGCCTTAAGAACAAAAGTAATTCTATATCAAAGTGTTTTTTGTAGCTAATAAGAGATCTCACAAACAATCTAGAGAGTTCAAGAGTGATTCAATCAAATCTTTTTGTGCCATGTCATGTTTTTCTCCATACATATCTTAGTGATTTTACAAAAATTAATTTATAATAATTTTTTATTAATAAAGCAAATAAAAAAATGGTTTTTAAAATACCTATATGTAAAGAGCAGATAAAGTAGGTATAAAGAAATAAGATTCTTGAATGAACCTTGTCCACCATGGAGTAACACTAACTTGTACATTATTTTTTATTTTTTCTTGCAAATAATTATCAAATTTTTATTTACTGAATCCTTATGACTATACTTTCAATCAAGTATTTTAATTGGAGAGAAGTGTGGTAGGAATTAGAATGGAGTTACCTGCAAAATGTTAAACATTTTTGTGACCTGATGAATTGGATTATATTTTTTAAATTAATTAGGGGTTGTTTTCAGTTTCAATAATGATAATAAGTTTTTAATTTATTTATATTTTTTAAGCAGGTCCATTTGAAGAGCTTTTAAACATCATGATTATTTAAAATTCTAACCCTGTGATAGCTGTTTCAAATGATATTGAGTAGTAAAAGTTTTTAGAAATAAGAATGATAAATATCTCAATTCTTTTTAGATAAAAAATACTTACAAATTTTCATAATATTTATGACTTTCTTGAACATGGGTTAAAATTAAAGATCCTTTAAAGATATTTTTTGTAAATGATCAAAATGGTTTGCAAACAGTTTAGAAAATTCAATGCAATGTGAACAGTTATTCTCAGCATCAAAACCTAGAATATTTCTTTGCTAGTCTTTTTTAAACCACAAATGAATAGTCAAAGTTTTTGTTACCATGAAAGATGATCATCTCTTTTTAGCCTTTTTCTATTTTTAAAGTACAAATTCATAGTCAAAGTTTTTACTATCATGAAAGATTATCTTCTCTTTTTACCAAATTTCAACACTCACAATTTAGTTTACATGAGCATTATAGACTACTTAAACAACCAAATCCTATAAATTCCATTTTGAATGATTAGCAATATTAGTGAAAAATATTTTGTATATGTTATTTAAGGTATATCTTGTTGAATTAACAAATGTTCAAATATTTTCATTTTTTTGAACTATCCAGAAGTACATAATAATTGGTTTCAGTTTCAGTAATGATAATCAGTTTTTTCATTTCTTTTATTTTCCTAAGTAAATCTTGTTGCTAAGATTTAAACAAATGTATTTAAAAGTCAAACATTGCAAAAACTGTTTCAAATGATATTAAATGTTAAAGAAATGATTTAAAAGATGATTTATTTTTTTGCTCCAAAAGTATCTTATATACATTTTTAAAAAGGTTTTGGAAGTTAGCACAAAAATGTTTTTATGTTCTTGAAGAATTATCAAAATTGCACAAAAATTTGAAGCAGTTTTTGAGGGTCATGAATAAGAATGAAAAAAACATTTTTAAATTCTACTAAAATCATTGAGATATTCAATGCAGTATAACCAGTTCTTCTTATTTCAAATATTTGACAGGATTAGTGAAATGCCTATTGAGACCAGTAAATCCTAAGTGTTCTGTTTGATAGTAACAACTGGGAAATGTTGAGCTAAGTAGTGTAACACTAACTTGTACTAGCATTATACTATTAGTGGCCTTAATTTATTGTTTGCCTAACATTTTGCTAGAAGAACCAGCCCTGAAAATGAAGCTAAGCACGCTGTCTGCTAATACATATAGTGGCCCTCTATGTACATTACATACCAATTCTCACAGGGGCCATCAGTAATCATGATTGCAATTTTTGACCCATCTTGACCATGGCCAAACCAGACCCACCTCATATCCCATAACAGAACAACATAATAAGTTAGGTAAAGATTAGAGTAACTACCTAGACCAGTTCAACCAAAATGGAGTCTTAAACCATCTGCCCCCTGGGAATGTACAGCAATGAAGCACATGGGCCACTAAAAGTAGGCTATCTTTCCTTCCCCAAGTCTCAATAATTATGATTGCAGGAAACAAAGATATAACATCTTTGCATCTACCAAGGTAGACTAAAATTAATCGAAACAAAATTTCTAATGCCCAGCCTAGTGTGTCCTATACTGCCTGTACTGTACCATAGTGTCCTAGGTGGCTGTTCTCTTCCAAGTGGCCCTAATCTCCTTAAGCCATTTCTGTTGATACTGTATTGAGGCAGTCTTCATTCCTTTTATCTCCACATCCACTAGATTACTACTTATCCTCTTCCAACAGACCTTCCAACACAAGTTCCCATTGGAGCTCAATATCCTGAAACAATCTCTCTTAAGGAGTCTGCTTTATCCTTTTCTGATGCCCAATCCCACAGGAAGGTACATTCCTCTTCCGCCTTGGATGACCCCCATGTAAATTGTTTACTAGACAGGATTCCACAGCATCTTCAAGAGCTCTCCAACCAGCCTCTCTTGTGTGTGGATGAATATGGGGAGAAACAGGAGGAACTGAAGAAGCAGCCACAGAAGACAGTTGTTGAGGAGGAGGGGTGGGAGTTGTGTTTAAGTACCACTGGCTCCTCCTTAGGTGAACTTGTGTGAGCTCAAACCATTTCCTTGCAGCTTGTACTGCCAGTAATCAATACTCATGTTTTTCCCCAGTGAATGTCTCCAAGCTATCCTTTTGTATATCTGCCAAATATTGATCTCCCCAAAGCAACCCAATTGCACCTATTTGTTGCTGATCATTAATCCCTTGCTGTAGTTCCTCCTTCTGCAGTGTAACAAGTTGACCCAACACCTTATGATGAACCCCACAATTGTAGAAGATCCATTGGCAATGTTAAATCTCCAAGAGCTTGATGATCAACCTTTCTGTCCATTGCTTGACTGACTGGTTAGTTCCACATAGCTTGATGTACACATCCTGCCTTCTGACAATCTCCTTTGAAACCATACCCATGAGAAATTTTCCCAACCAATGAGATCTTGTGACTGCCCGATGGAATGATATCTATCCTCATAGTCAACAAAGATTGAGGGATTGTCTCTGCAGATTGTAAGAGGTGCTGCATCTGACTCTAACTTATTTACAACTTCAACAAATTATTATAACTTGATTGCTTATAACTAGTGTAGTTAAATTAGTCTTCATTTTAAGCAAGGATGACAATAGAGCTTGCCAACATTGGTAGTTGTGGAGGGGGAAAACTTGCGAAAGAAATTGTCAAAAGCAAAGTCAATGGTAGCATCTGCCATGGCCTTGAGCCCCATTTCTGCTTCATACATTAAATTAAAAGAGGTTTATTGTCATGTGTCTGTGATGAATCCCTTTTAAAAAACAGCAATTTGAAGAAACATTGCTATCTTGGACAATGAGTGCATTGTTGTTGTTGTTGTTGTTGTTGTTGTTGTTGTTGTTGTTGTTGTTGTTGTTGTTATCAACCCTGCTGATAGGCACAGCTTCCTGTCTGATGCTTGCTGTGGCTGTACATTGACAGAGCCAAAAATGATGGACCCCCCCCAGCACAATTACTATTGTAATGTTCATTTGTTTCAAATGGTTGGCATCAGTAATGGACTACTACGGCTTTTGATAGAACCATTGGAAGCCATGGTTGCATGTCTATTGTTTGTAGCATTGACATGCTACATGGCCTAAAAAATTGACCATGACTGCCGGCTGGCAATCTAAAACAACAACAAGCTGGGCTAATTCTAGAAAACCAACCTCTATCCCCTGTCAATATTGACCATCTGATATGATAAAATAGGGGCTGGCACAAGAATAGGTGCTGAAAATGGCATTGTAATCCCATTGTTGTCATCTGAAGGGCAACAAACGGACATTGCATTTTGAAGACAACACAATTGCAATTGGAGGCATTGCTGATTTCCCCATACAAGTCAAAAATACTGCAAGGCCACCACCCTCAACAGCTTCATTAAAGGGGTGACTACAATGAGTATACATTAGGGGGGCAGTAAATCTTGATTTATAGGGTGGGTCAGTAATGGTTTAATGCTAGTACTCAATGTTACTTATTTTGGTTTTCTTTAAAAGTATTAAATTTCTATGTACTGAATGTTCATCACTATATTTTCAATCTAATATTTTATTGGAAAACAGTATTGTTGGCATTAGTAAGGAGTTACCTACAATATGTTATTCATTGGGTCAAAGTTGGATTCATTCTAATGAATTGCAACTGCCTGAATGACAACAAGGTCAGGCATCAGCTTGGGGAAGGAGGATCTTTTTGGAAACAGGAAGGATATATTAAGCTGCTGGTTGAAGAGTAATCAAAGGCAGTATCAGAGCTTAACCAGTTAGGGTTTAATGGAGATGTGCTTGACATTGAAATCCAAGAAGTTGAGGAGAAGAAGGTGATTGAGAACAAGAAATATCTCATTGAGCAGATGGTGAAGGAACAGTGTGCATGTTCTGCTGGGAGACATTTTACCATGGGAGTAACTGTTACCAATTTGGCTTGTGTGTTGGAAGCAACCAGATGGTCCAATGCTATGTATGAATGGGACTTGAATCAGAAAGAGGAAGTCAGCAAGCTAAGAGAAAATACAATCAAGTTGGCTGCAATTGAGGTTCACATTGAGTTTGTAGAAGCTGGATGTCCTAGGAACACTAAGAATGAGGAGATCCCCCAGCTGGGTAAGACTGAATTAATTTGCATTTTGAAGTTTCTTGTTTCAAAGCTTGCACCAAATGAGAAGGTTTCAGCATGTATTAGTACAGTCAATGCAGTGGCTTGCCTAATGAAAATTGGGAGAAGGAGATAGATCAGTATGTGCCTCATGTCACTAAGGATGAGTCAAGTAACTTTTATGACACTAG
>JALLOT010004222.1:0-10486 GCA_036939595.1 Thalassiosira livingstoniorum | reverse complement strand
TCAAGTGAGGTGGGTTACTGGTTGATTTTGTGTTGTATTGGATGGTTTAAATAATATTGGTAAAAATGTCTGGTGAAAAGTGACCATAAATCCATCTCCATAATATTCACTCAATCATGTCTGACGTCTGATGGACTTGTATTTTAGTAAGAGCGGGAATGGTCTTATTGTCTGCACCTGGTAGTTCCGAGACATCCCTTGGACGCTTTTCTCGGACGGGACGGACATGCTTTTTTGGGAGCGAAAGCGTATCAGCTCACAACTTCTAAGGGAAGTTTGGATTGTAAGTACAATACTAGGTATTGTACTTATTTACAAGCATTGCGTGAACATCATTGGACATGGCAACACACCAAGATGACAATATGCGATATTGTAACCATGACAAATTGATTGAATGAGCAAGAGTTGCTTGAAAGTTCTCAAAGTTCATTTCCATTTCCAATTTTCAACAAATTCACTTTGACAATATCACGTCATTGCTATTTTCTACAGCAAGGTGAGCCTGAAATTTTTTCTCCTGATAGATATTGCATTTGAAATTTCAAATTGTGTATATCAATGAGGCAGGGTCGGGAGATTCAATGCATGACAACAGTCACACGTGCAATCTGCCCAAAGGATTGTACTGAGATGAACTTGGAAGAGTTGCGCTGGCATCTCTTTTGAGTTCATTTGCAATGACAGTTGCACGTGATCCAAAACATTGCACTGAATTGGAATGAACTGGAAAGAGCTGCACCCGCAGCTCTTCCAAGTTCATTTAAAATGACAGTCACAAGCAATCCAAAGGATTGCAATTGCTCTCATGGCTTGCTTATGAGAGTGGATTGCAATGAGGTACACAATGAAATCAAAAGAGCTGAGCCCGCAGCTCTTTTGATTTCATCTGCAATCTTGGGTTGTGATGATGGCAATGACAGTTGCATGCAATCCAAAGGATTGTACTGAAATGGACTCAAAAGAATTAGTAGTAAGTTGTACCATACTGTGTAGTACTGTACTAAGTACTCCTAAGTAGTAAAGGTCATGCGTAATACCGTGATCCCACTTGGTTTCACATGACTTGCACTATTTTGGTTATTTTTCCTGATCTGGTTTGAATCTTTGAATATTCAAGGTTTTTCATTTGAAACTTATTGAAAAAATCTGGATCCTGGATCCTGGATCCATTTATTCTGGATCCATTTATTGCTTCTCCTCCTTCTTCCAGTCAACCATGAGTGACATGGCACATAAAATCTAGATCTTTTACATGCAGGATCTACAATACTAGCATCATCTCCAACAATTGATATCAGGATCAAATACATTAGAATATTGGTATGGATTTTTGAGCAGTTGTTTCAACATCACGACATTGCCAAGATAGCTCCAAAATCCAAAATTGACTGTTGGCAAAGATGGTTGTAATAATTGGTATTTTTCTTTGTGATGGATACTTACAAAGCATCATAATCACAACTCAGGTCCAAAAGTCAAGAAAAAGAAATATTTGTGAAAAATATTTAGTTGATTAGTATGAATATCTAAAAAGTGGGTACTAGGTAGTTTGTGATGAATAAACTACATTATTGCTTTGTTTTCCATTCAGATTTAAAAACATTAGGTTTAGGAATCAAATATACAGTAATGTGTTGTCAGTTAGACTCCATCAGTGGTTTATTGAGGCATTCAAATTTTGAAAATCAACATAATTTGAGTGGTTCTATGTTTTAGGCAGAACAGACTTGTTCTATTGTACCTTTACATATTTCATTCACAGCAGAGAAGCAAATAATTCAAATTAAGAGATAGCAGAGTGTCCAGAGTTTGGAAGAAACAAAAAAGGTTGATCCTTAATAGAACTAGTAAAGAACAAAATATTTTTCTGATGTAAGATCAGCTGCATTTGCAGGCCAGGAAGACTGCACACTTGGTGGAGTGGTTGATGGTTGATATTATGAAGGATGTGGAGAACCCAAAGTTGCTGGATTCAGCTATAGCTAAATTCATTGATGTGGTGTTTGAGATAGAGAAAGACTTTATCTTTTGTTGTTTCCCAAATTAAGACTTTCTTTCACAAAAAAATGCTTCTGGGTTTGGAACATTTATGTCTTGGCATTGGTGGTTTCCTTGGAGAATATGAGAAGTAGGACATATTGGTGGTATTCTCAGTTGATGAGCTTATGTAATAGACTTTATGTCTTTTTGTTTGGAGCAAATTTGTTGGATATAAATTGTTTTGCCCATTGCCAGTTACTATTTCAACTAAAACTTCTGGAAAATGTGCTAAATGAGGTGTGAGGTGGAATGTAAGGATGAGGGTCATTTTTTAAATAGGTTGGTGCTGATACTGTCATTCTTGATGGTAAATTTTGTATCCATAAATTCAACTTTGTATGAAAAGAAAGTGAATACCAACTGCAAACTAAAGAAGCATTGAACTTCCAACTTCAAGAGAAGTCAAATTCTCTCATTTTCAATTGAAATTTTTTGCAAGTCTAGATGGATACAATGTTGTCAAGGAAACAGAAGTAGGTCTTGATATATCCTTTAAACCAAGGTATTATCTTGATTTCATGTAAATTAAAAACAAGAGTATCTCCATTCAGGGCTGGGTATACTTCCACTTCAGTACCGTAGATTTATTTGAAACCACAGTCTCCAAACTTGGGAATATTATTGTTTTATTGTAAAAGATTTTTATACCTGTCTTTTTTTTCAAATTCCCAAAACCCATAGAAATGTACCTTCTTCCAACTAAGATGCTTTGAATAAAGGCATACACTCTTTTTATAAACCACAAAACAGTATTTTTAAATGATTTTATCAAGAATTAGTTCCATTAATTAGGTTTTTATAGCTCTGCACATGAGACGTTTTGGATAGATACTTAATATTATTAAAATCTACTGGTAAGAACAAATATTCCATTAATTGATTGTGGGGTGTTTTTTTTCTATTCTGTATAAGCTCTCTTTTCACTGTTGAAAATCAGATCATATAATATATAGCAGTGTTCATTATGATATACTTTTTCAAGATTCATTCTTTATATTCTTAGTTTTAATTGTTTATGTTTGTAATGTAGATGTATGTATGAAGTTGTATATTTAGATATCTATTGTTTTGTTTGAACATACTTTTAGATTTTTCCAGCACTATATACAATAATTGATGTCTATGCACTTATTTTGCGTGACTTATCATCATTCCTACTATTGATCTTTCAATTTCTAGAAAAAATTCTTTTCCCTCATTATAATCATTGGTCTCTTTGTTTTTTATATTTGTCTGGATGTTCCCCATTTTCTTCTGTATTATTTTAACATTCAATAATCATGTTGTGTTCATCAAGGGCAAGAAAGGGCCACTTTTTTATTTATCCTTATCTATGTGTTATCATAGTAAACAACATCTTAATTGTACCCTTTATCTCCAGTTGGGCCAGTTGAGAAAATAATGTCCTTTTTTGGTTCAGGGAAAGAGTTATTTTCATTACAAAACATCTTCTTCAAGACTTTAGTTGATGTGTGCGACTTCAGCCTGAAATTATGTTTGTAGTTAGTTGATTATTCCTCAACCCATGCAGTTTTTTTTAGAGTTGTTGCTATTTTTGTAATCATTTTTTTCAAGTAACAATCACAATTAGTGTCAGTGCATGTGTATGAATTTCTGTAACATTCATGAAGAAAACTGTATCCACTTACCATTGTTGCAATGATAACAGAACCTCATTCATAATTCCTAAAATATTAACCTACCTAGGTCTCATGGGAATGTACTTCTGAGCTGACCATGTATTTATCACTTAATATTTTTATCTCAACAAAATGAAACACAAACTAACCCCCATCATTGAAGATATTGCTTCAATTTCATACATTTAAATTTGGTGTTGTTGTGAACGGCATAAACGTTCCAATCTTACTAAGGGAACTCTTGTTGGATCATGTTGTTGTGTATCAAGTATAGCATATATCCCCAAAGGCTTCAGTGTTGCTGATTTAATTTCATCTATCATATTTTTGTACCTTTATTGTTGGAGCAAGGTTAATGTTAAGTACAACATGGAATTATTGTTGGAAAATTTCAGTTTAAGGTCAGATTTCATTTTTGTTACAACTTCTAAAGCAATTTTACCCTAATATGTATCATATTAATTTCCAAAAGGATTTACAAATAATTAGTGTGAAAATATTTTTAATTTGTTTTCAATACACATTTTATTACCCAATTAGTGTAAAAGAATTATGAGTACATATTTTAACATACCTACCAATAAAATATTTATGTACTAATGATAATAACATAAAACTTATTAAAAACCATCATAGGGATTTGATGACCCTATAAGCTTCTAAATTCATGTAATCATAATTAATCATATTGGATGAAAATGTCAAATAGCTTGTAAATTACAGCAATTATTCAATGGCCTCCCTTGATAAAATAGAGCTAGAAATATTATCTTGTTTTAGTAAATCTCAGAGCCTCCATAAGCATTTCCTGTTGCATATACAAACTCTAGTCAACATTGATTTTACTCTATTTTTGCTATTTTTAATAATAGAATCCACTATTTTCAAGGAAAAACTCAATTTTCTATCCAATTTTGTCTGGAAACTCTATCATTTTTGAAGTTCTGGAATATGCTGTTAGTGGATTTTTCATCAAGGAAATGGGAAAAATGAATGAGTGAATTTTGAGTGATTTATCATGAACAAATGCCCTATGATTCAATTGCTTCAACCCACCACCATTGTGTCTATGGAACCTGCCTTCCCTCCCTTTCATGGTTTTGATTGATTTGTTCCCTATGTCTTTGATCCAACATCATTTTGTATCTCTTTCAGGTGTCTACCAGTCTGTAATCAACATTGTTGCTAGGGTCATTGACTATTTGCCAAGCAAATATTCTTGCACTGTGATGACCTTTGAAAAAGAAATTATCACCCTCCCAGAACATAGATTCTGCCATACAATTCGGGTTTGAAAAACCTAGTTTTTCACAAAGAATAAAATATATTTTACTGCTGAATGAAATATCATAAAATAATTAATGAACAGATGAACTTTCCAAGAAAAGAAGTGTGTCATCATGTCTTTCATTTCCCTTGATACAGTCAGGAGTAAAAGGTTAAAGAATTATCTAGCCTCTACTTTTGGAGGTTTTTCTAAAAAAATGACACCAAATATTTCAAGAGGAGGATCATGCACAAATCAATATCCACATGTCATGGGTACACAAAGACCCCAATCCATATGGAAATTTTGCATGGCCCTGGCAAAATTAGCATCTTTCCCATGTAGAACCATGTTTGTCAGTCTGTTGAGGAAAATGTAAGTGCAGAGCCTTTTCTGAATTTTTTCTTATTGTTATTGTAAGAGGTGGAAAAGGGATGAGTATGGGCAGCTCCAGTGACTAACCACTCCTAGAGTGATTGTAATTTGGATCTAGAACACAATAACAAAGTTATTAAATCATGATATTTTGGGTAGCAAACTTTAGCCACCTTGGAAGCACAATCAAATAGTAGAGCTGTAAATTGAATGACTCCCTTCAAAAAAATATCTTTTAAGTAGCTCCTGTACAAGACACATTTTCTATAAGCACATCCTTCCAATGGAGAACAACTGTATTGTGCATTCAGAGTAACATATTTTTATTGCCATTTTGATTCATACATTTTCTATGGAAAAGATCCACATTTTCCTCCAAATTTCACCAACAAATCCAAGTCACTAGATTTTCACCTTCAAGATTATTTGATCTGTCTATAATTTTCAGAGATATGGCAACAGAATCCTTGATCTCAGAGAAGGATGTTTTGCAAAGGAGTTTTTTTGATTTGATTCCAGAGTAATTCTCTCTAATTGCTCCCCTTGGGACATGATTTCCAGCATATACAGCAACAGCCCAGCAAAGGGCTGGAAAATGTAAGCAAAAAAGTGTGGAATCAGTGGAATAGGTACCATAGGAAATGGAGACTTAAACATGAAATACCATAAGTAAGTAATACATGCCAGCAGTTGTCATAAGGATAGAAAATTCAAATATGAACCCTGAATAGCAATCTCTGTAGAAAGTACTATATTCATATGTATCAAAAAGTATACAAGTACTACATTTTGTGCTTACTTTTAATAGAGTTTACATTTTGATTGCTAAGGTATGAGGTATTTGAGAGAAAAAGCATGAAAACATACTTTTGTCTGTTGTTATCATGTTGAGAAAAAGGGAAGACATACATAGATATTGATAAAATTGCGTAAGATTGCTATCTTTTTGACAAAGGCTCTTGCCTATTTTTTTGCAACTATGACCCTTCATATCTAAGAAATTATTTGACTTCATGGAAAACTCTCAAGACACAAGAAAGCTGAGTGTAAGCAAAAAAGTCATTCTGTATATGTCTGTAGAAAACAATGACTTCCTCATACAAAATCAAACCACTTTTCCATCTTTATGACAACTACTAGTACCATACTTTAATTATAATTCTTGGGGTATGCAAGCTGTTCCTGGGTACCAATATTATTTTACACAAAAAACTCAAGCAATCATCTTGATGGATGATTAATGCATTGTGTAAGATGTCTGGTGCAGACTATTTGAAACCATTTTAATACCATCAAATGAAGGTTGTCATGAACCTGTGATCAAATAGTTTGCAGTGGACCTCCTTAAAAACTTTTTTGCCATTTTAAAAGATTTTTTGTATCCACTCAGATTTAGGATAAATTTTTTTTACTATCATAGTACTTACAAGTTAACATTTTGATAACACAATTGAGACAAAACTCAAATTTCCTACATTTCAGCACTTAAATATCCTCAAGTGTATACATTGTCTGGCTCTTCACCCAGCCTTGTAATTGTAATCATCAAATTCCAGAAGACTTGTCACCCATTTTTCCAGTATCGAGGAGTAATGCTGATCTTCATCTCGACTTATCTGAAGCAGGGAATCATCAATATCTTCTAGCAATTTGGTTCTGAGGTCACTGTAATTCAACTCATGTTCACTCTTCCTGTAACTTGTGTACCAAATTTTGTTTTCCAGAGACAGGTAGTATGTGAGAAAATTTGTTGTCACTAAAACATCTATTGGAGAAGGGACGTGTAATTTTTTCAAATGATGGTATTTGTCCTGATTAGTATCCTTGGTGATGAGATCATCAAACAAATTGGTTACAACTATAACATTCACACCAAGTTCAATATCCTCCTTCAAGTCAAGACTATAATTATCCTCATCAAGTTCAAAAAAGATATCCTCATAAGGAAAATGTAAATCTTACTCTTACAGACTTTGGCTGCTTTCAAAAGTTCCATTGTATTCAATCATCTGGCTTTGATGAAGTCCAATTTTTTATATTCCTTACTTTCAAAAAGAGAATCATAACAATCTTGAAGACATTGAATGCAACCATCATAGTCATCCCTTGTGTTTTCCTTAATTCTTGGGAAAGACATGGTATACTGAGGATCCCTAATCAAATTCACATTATGTAGTTTTATCTTGTCAAAGGTGTGAAACCCTTCATCTTCAAAGAATTCCTGGATAAATCTATGACCATAGGGATCCACTAGTCCATCACAACCATTTGGTATTCTGGTGGATTTCAGCAATCTGATCTTGCCTTTTGTTCCATCATTAAACTTGTAGTCAACTGACACCACATTACCCAACAACCAAAATTCAATTCCTGGCCACTAAAAGAACACAAAGTTTTCATTGCATTTGTTTGTCAGAAAAAAGTATGCCAGATTGTTACTTTGGATTCAATTGATCATTCCAACCAATGACATCACATGTCTTTTCTTGATTTTGCAAATGATTGGAGAGTCTTCACCAGTTATCAAAAAGAACAATCTTGATCCAGAACAATCTTGTTGGTCATCATGTATCATGTCAAATTGACCATTGACCCCAACCCATCTTATTGCAGTGATTTTGAATGACTTCCAGAAAATAGTCTTAAGAGCCAATCTCTTCATATAAAATCTCTCTATATTTTGTTTATTTCTGATCTTTTTGACTGACTGTGCTCAAATTGATTTTTTTTCTGTTTCTCTTGAATTTCACATAATCTTTTTCTCTTTTGGATGTAGCTTTCTTAGGTTGAGATTTTTCTGTCAATCAGAATTTTTGCTTTGTGCACTCTTGTGTTTTGAACCCATTCCTGATTGACTTCTTCTGCATTTCTAGTAATCTTTGGGTCCAAGTTGTACCAATGAACCTTGTTAATGCACTTGATTCCTTTTGATTTGTGTTGTAGTCAATTTTTTGACTGGTTTCTCCCATTTTCATCAATACATTTGGATTCTGGTTTGAGGGAAAATGCTCATATATTATCCAAAAGTTATAACAACTGTAGAGTAGTCTCTCTCCTGCAGTCCATGGGGACATACACACAAATAAATATTTCCTCATTGTCATTTGGTAGTGTAGTATTCAGAAATCTCTCAGAGGTTTTGCTGTATTAAATAGTGACTCTGGTGGATCCCTGTATTGGGATATATTGTTGGGTTCCACATTTGATCTCCTATTAAACCTTGGACCTTGGCCTTTATACATTCTCCCCTACATGCAACTCCTCCAGTTCATCATTGTTTTCACTGTTGTTTCTTGTAAAGGATATCTTTAGAAGCTTCATCTCCATCAGATGGTTCCTCTTGTTGATAATCCAGAACATCTTCCAAAACAACTATTTGAATTCGAAGGAAACATTCATCTTCCCTTGCATGTGCCTTTTGAGAATCATGGTTCTGCTTGTTTATTTCTTTATCTTCTTCTGGAGCAACTATTTTTTATACAGTCTGTCATTTTTAACTGATGGCTGCATGTCAGAGAGATCATCTTGTGGTTTCTGATGTTTTCCAACAGGCTCATTCACATCCATTTCATTCTCTTTTTGCCCATTGTTTTCTGTTTGTTGTCCATCTTTCCCATTGTTGCTTTTCTCTTTGTCTTTTTTGGATCTTTTCACCATTTTTTTGGTTACTGTTCTTAAAAGGAAAGTCAGAGTCACTGAATTAATTGACTGAATATCTTCTTGGTGTCTTGGCATTTGAATGTGTATTGTCCATTGGCTTCCCAGCATTATTAAGGCATTATTGGTTTCATTATCATTGTTAAAAAAATGGAGAATCAGTACAAGAATATCCTTTGTTGGTGCTCCTAACCATTAAATCGTTTGTTTTGTCTTCAAAACTAAGGTTTTGCACAGATTTATTTGGAAACTTCAACATATTTTTATCTACAACAGTCCTTGTTGTGTCTACTGGCAACGGATGGACATGTATATTTTTTTGGAACATTATCAGATGAGGGAACTGCACTACCAACATTTCTGTGATGAGCACACTTTCTTGAATTTTTGGTATAAGATTTACTAGTGGAACTACTTTCAAAAGATCTGTAGCTTTCCAACAACAATGACAAGGCATTCACATTTGGTACAGATGGAGATGTGGATTCATCCTCTTTTGACTTCATTTTCAATAGATTTTCTGCAACTTCAGATTTGTTTTTGTTTATGGAAGAGGTACTGCCTTTCTTGCATGTGGCTTCCTTCTTTTTTCTAGTGCAATTGTTATGGTGTGATATTTTTGGCCTTTCCATGCTCCCTCCAAGATTTATTGACTAAATAAACTTGGGATGGTATTTTTCAGTCCCTAAATTCAAATGAAATTGGTCAGAAGATGGTGTTGTTATTTTTTATTTGTGTATGATGAATCAAAAGTATGACTATGTCTGACTTTGACTAAGTTTGACTTAAAGCACATAAAGCCCCTATTGCTTCATTTTCAAGAAACTTTGGTTGGTTGGTAAGTGATTCTTTGCCATCAGCATCTTTTACAGAAACATTGCTGTCCACTGATGCACCTCCAGTAAATTGACTCTGATCCATGTCTTTCTTAGATGGAATTGAGATATTTGTTTTGTTTATAATTTCAGTAGACTTGAAAAGACCTTTTCTTGCAGCTGAATGCCTGCCATACTCGCTTCATTTCCTTCCTGACTTACTGATGGTTTTTTGTCAGCCAACTATTGCTCTTCTTTTCTCATCCAGAAGCATCTGGGTCTTCCTTGTCATAACTCTTGTTAGAATCATGAGCAGAACCAACTTGCTCACTCTGCACCATGGAAGTTTGTTCCAAAAGCTCAGCTTCCCTTAGGTTCTCAGCATACTTTTTGAACTTGATGCTGGAATCATCTGATTCTTCATCCATACCAGTCTCATCATCTGGAATAATATTCTCAGGTGATTGCCCAATGTCCATTGAATTTCTTCTAGAACTTCTGGATTGACTTCTGTCTTTGCATGGACTGAAAAAATCCAGAGGTTTTGTCTTGGCTTTGTATTATCTAATGACCCAAGATGATCAATATGGTGGGTGGGGGAGATTCTGCAAGGAATCATATATGGGAGTGTGGCATGGAGTGGTCCTTACATGCAATTTGTGAACCCTTACAAAATCATTAAACAATTT
>JALLOT010004221.1:0-10491 GCA_036939595.1 Thalassiosira livingstoniorum | reverse complement strand
ATATCAATATCAATATCAATATCAATATCAATATCAATATCAATATCAATATCAAGGAAACCATTCATATAATCTAAAACAATTGTTGAGCAGTAGTATGCCCTTGGACTGGAGAGAATCCATTGGCTAGCTGAAATATTTGGTAGAAACAGTCATGGTGGCAAGCATTGTATTTTTCACATGCAGAGCAGAGCAACCCATACCATGTCCAAGGTTCTATTGCTAAGAGTGCTCCAAACTATTAATGTATCAGTTGGGTGTGGATGGGACTCTACAGTCCTACAAGGACATAAATAGGGACAAAGCTACCATTTTGGGTGAGGTGAGGAAACAATGACACAAACAGCAATAACAACAAACATTGGAGTACAGTAGTACCATACCATATCTTATTTTTCATATTTTTCTGCTCTGTTTATGAAAATTTTAAGATGTCATGCTGCAAAGCTAGAGCTCATGAAAATTTATACATATCATGGCACATAGTGGTTTGAATTTTTGTCACATTTCAAAGAAGTTGGCTCAGTTTAGTATTAGTCATCAAAATGTAAGAACACGGTCATATTTATGTTAATATTAAATGTAGATTGAATCAACAAAACAATAGAGTGTTATTACTGACATAATTTATGTTAGGGATGATTTTGAATCCATTTTAGTGAGTTACTTTTATGACTTATCTTTGATACATGCTTTATCAACTTGCTATCATCAATTATGGTAACTTGAACTCAATTGCTTTCTATAACATTGGGCCAAAATATATCAAATATCCCCCAAAAATTGCTACCCAAAGATTTACCCAGAAGTTGAGCCATGAGCTGGGAATCATTATTTTTATTCTCAAAATTATGATTTTTGAAATGGCGGTAACACAAAATATCACTAGTTGTAATCCCCCACCATTGATCAATCTGCCATAGCTTCCAACCTTAAATCCTATCCCTATCAATTAATTGCCAATGTTAGTCTGTTCTTATGTTAGAGGTGGCTGTTATAACTGCTACCTTTTAAACTTGACACTGAACATTCTCTCTCACGCAATTCCCTCCTTCCAATCCTGCAACAACTTGGCAATCCTGCCAATGGATGACGTTCTTGTTATAGAGTGTGTGCCACTCATTCAATAATAATTCTGTGGCATACTTTCAACTTAATGTCATCAATGGATGATTATTGAAGTAGATTTATATTTTTTCTGTCTTTTTGTCAATGTTTTTTGCTGTAGTCTAACACAGTTGATTCAGCCATTTTTTTCAAAATGTGCTCCTGACATTGCTACAAACAATGGGTAAACAGTTCAAAACCCTTACTACAACAAAATAGTCTCCAAAAATACACCACTGTGTGTACTGTCTCCTTCCAAAACCATCTAGTGAGGAGGCTCAATGTGAAGAAACTGCTTGACAGATTGATCCCATTAATTTTGCACACACTAGAAGGGTCCCGTAACTACTGAATACAACAAGTTTTATGCCTAAACATATTCCCATTATTCAGAGATAAGCCCCCCATCTACTACATTTTCTTTTGAAGTCTGATGTACAGTACAAATTTATTGTGGATACATTCTTGTACATGTAATCCAGTCCAAACAAAGAATTTACCTACTTATGTAATCAGAAAAAAATAAACTAGACTTTATGCAAGTACTTTGAAAAATATTGATCATTTGGGAATGATAGATAGTTTTTGTAGTTACAAATTCAAATGGTTGATGTTTTATGTGTTAGTTAGCTGTTAGTTTGTCTTTGTGCTCTTAATAATATACATACATACCCATAATTATTGTATATACTCTACATATGTAAAATTTATATGAGATTTTATGAACAACAATGGTGAAAGTCTTTTAAAAAATGATCAAAAAGTGATGAGATTACAAGACCACTCACTATTTTCACTGACCTAAAAATCTAATTTTCTCACAGGTACAAAATTCAAGACTTCAAGACCACTTGCTCATTTTGTTCTTTCATGTTCATATGCACATTTTGAGTCAAATCAGTGATCCTTTTTATGTATTGAAAGGTTTAAAACACAAAATTGCAAAACCAAAAAGTAAAAAATGAAAAAGGTCAATGGAAGAGCCCATACTAGACCAATGAGGTAAAATGTGTGTCAGTTACAAATATAATTCTGAACAAACTAATTTTTAAATTATGTGAGCCCATCCCTATTGATTTTCATCATTATCATACATCATGTGTGTCATCAATTTCTGTTTCAGTCAGCAAATATACTCTTGTTTCACTGTGTCAATGGTCATACCAGAATTGATCAATTTCATGCAACCAATTACAAAAATAACACAGATAATTCCATCACATTTCTGTTCACTGCATAAATGAGAGACAGTAATGAATGATTTTTCACTAGATAATGTTGATCAGCATTGTACAGATTACCATAACTTGCAAAAGTAGAAATGGTACCTTGTGTAGAGATATCACTAATGACATGTGAAGGTGACAAGGCTTGTATAATTGAATGAGGCAATAAAGGGATGTTTTCTTGTGATGGCAATGTAGACATGGAGTAAGACACATCAAATTGAAACTTAAATAGAGGCAGTGAATACAGAGCTTGAATATCTGCTTCAACCTGAGACATGTTTGGATTGAAAGTATTGGTATCTACTGCTGTCTCATCTGCAGCAGAAGGAGAAGAATGGGTCAAATGAATTGATGCCAAAAGAGGACAAAGAGTCTCAATAGAGAGAATTGACATCTTTTCTATTCCTTTCAGTTTAATTCTTGATCTTGAATTCTTTGCTGTTGATGTCTTGAGATTTCTCAGAAAGTACCACGGTTACCCATGAAGCAGTAAGAAGCAATAGATGATGAATGAAGATAAAGAACCTTGTTGTGACAAAATACTCCAATATTTCCATCAATTACAAAGATAATGATCCTTGGCACCAATAGAAAAGGATTTTTTTCATAGAGAAGTTAATTGATGGTATGTAGAATAGAATGTCCTGCATTATTTATATAACATACCATATTATTATACATTGTTAACTGTGGTACTGAGTAGTACACTGTTGTACATTATTCTAAGGTTCAGTAGGGAATTAGTAGTATACAGTGGAAAATGGTAGCAATTGTTTTTTATCAGTATCATGTGTAATGAGTATTATTAGTATTTAATATGATAGGTAGAACTAATGTATGGTAAGAAAAATTATGGGTCCAAGACCTATATTATTTTAATCACACCAATACTGTTAGATCCACTTATGAACCCATTTTTTGAAAATGGGTCCAGGCTCTTAAAAAATAGGTCTGAGACCTGTTGTTCCCAAAATGCACTTCCAAAACAATGTTCTGTTTTAATTTTGTTTTTTAAATGGGTATAAATTAACTTTTCAGGGTTTAAAGAAATATAATATATAATAGTATCAGTTATATGATAAATAATAGAAAAAAACATAATCCACAACACAATTGAAGTTTATCTAGAATGAGTTAAAATGTTCTAGAACAAGAAAAATATTGTTCTAGATTATTTTTTCTGAAAGAAAAATCAATGAATGAATGTCTTACAGAAAAGGATTTTATTGAATGATTCTAGAACTTTGAACCTTTAATCCATTCAAATGATTATGTTTGTCATTTTGTCATATATAATGTGTTCTAGAACAAGATTTAAAATTTCTCTAGAAAATATTAACTTGAAGAGCACATGAATGTTGCCAAATAGAAAAAAACATAGAACAAATAGAATAATGTCATAGAAAAAGTATAACATTGTTATGGATTATTTCATTAATTATGATGATTGAAAATTTGAGGGGATAATTGTTTAAAATAATAACATTTAATGTAAAGAGATGTTGCCAACAACAATGCACGTATTGTGATTAATTTGAAACACAATCACCAACATTGATATTTTTATCATTAACCAACGTTTTGTTCTGTTGTTCTAGAACATAGAAATTGTCTCTTGGTATGGCATTCCTCTGTGCAGTCATGCAACTTCATTATCACAGGAATACATGGTTCTTATATCAAGTAAGAGGATGTTCTAGAGTGAATTTGTTGCCTCATTGATTTGAGTATAGAAAAATAAACACCTAAGGGAAAAGTTTAACATTTTCATTTTTTGTCCTTTTTGAACACCATTTTCTGACCATTGCAGTAGTTCTTCTAGAAATCACAGGTTAATGTGCAAAACCTTGCAAAAAAACTTCAATGACTCTCTGTATATGCATACTCTGATTATGTAATTTTAAGCTAAAACAATCTATAACAGTTTTTAATACCTAGATTAATTAGAACAAGAATGGGGCTAAAACATTTCTTACCATATCAATTAAATGAATTTTCTGTTGATGCTAATTGTAAAGTTGTCAGAGCCTCAATAGACCCAAAGCAAAAGATGTACATCAAATCTAAAAATCCAATACTACAAAAGTTTCAATCACCAAAAAATACACAAAAATGTTTCTTTCCACCTTTCTTAAAATAATACATAAAGATAACCTGATGAAAAGCAGATAACAAATCTTGTTTTATCATGTCATATGTCTCAAAAGATAATCCATGTGATCCTGCTATGAATTTAGGGGACAGGTATCAATTTGTGTTAACTTTGATTTGGACAAGAATGAAGCCTATGAATCAGAAAATTCTGACTATTGTTTATCATCTACATTGCTGTTTTCAATATTTTGTTTGTTTCTTTACTTGTCAAAACAGCACCAAACCCTCATGTAGCAACAATTTAGTCTAAATAAAAAATTAGCAAGAAACTAATGCAAAATGAATATTTGTGTAACTCACAGCTTAAGCTGCATAAAATCTGCACTATCAAAAATGTCAAGTATAAGTCTAAGATGTGGTACAAAGTAGGATAGTGCATTTGAATTTAAAATGCACTTTACAGAATGCTCTTATTAGGTTCATTACTAGCTAGAAGAAGTTGCTTGATATTAAGCACTTATGTTTGACCTTAATCCATATTATTTGAAAGCTCACTCACCCTTAAAGTAGTAAGTAAGTATCTGGGTTGACCAAAGTCAAAGCAATGCCTTTTTGTTATACACCATGGTGCTAATGGCAAAGGATTTTTAGATTTGACATAGTTCTCTATGTTTCTTAGTGCAGGCATTAATATGCATACCAAAATTGCATGGACCTATGATGACATGAAATTTGCAATCTTGCAGTGGTGTTTCTTCATTTTAAGGTATTGATTGAATCTGCATTATGTGTTCGGGTTGTGCCCACAATGATAATTAATTTCCTGAGAACGTCTTCAATCTAGGTTGTCAAACTTCTACAGAACTTCTAGCATATAATATTCCTTCTACTTAATCAATTATGTAGTACAATAATTGTTCCTTTCAAACATTGTTGATTGATCATTGAAAAATTGTATACAATACATCTCAGTGCCCAAGTGTTTGTTGCATCAATATAACAACTGCAATTTTCAGACTCTAACAAAAACTCACACCAACTGATTCAAATAAAGAAAATGAACATCATGTCACAAATCTATGCCAACACAGGTCATTGATTTTTTTTTGGCACAAGATTCTCTATTTTGGTTATTTGATTGTTTGGCATATTTCAATGTAATTGGTCAGAATTTTCATGTACTCCAAGAAGAATAATATTGACCAATTGCAATTCAATTTTAAATGATTGATTTGCATGCTGTACATACACCAACACAGACGACTAAATCAAAAAAATTAAATTTTTAAGAATGGGATTAGATAACATTATGCTACCATGATTGTTGTGTGAGGTAAAGCCTTTTTTCACCATCAATTTGACATAAAAATCATTAGAAGTCATAAAAAGATATGAGAGCTGCAGTAGCTCACTGAAGGTAATGGATTTATTAGTAAAAGAGTAACTCTTGGTTTTCTTTGGGCCTTTCTATTTCAGAAGGAAATATCTTTTCATAGCTCAATATATGAGAAAAGTATGGAACAGATGATATCATATCTATTCTTTGCTAGTTCAAAAAATGATCACAAAACTTGAAAAAGCTTTATTCACAAAAATGCAAAATATAGTGCAGAATTTATATTTTTTTCAAATTGTCAAACATTTCATAGAGTCCAAGCAGAAAAAAATTAAAACATGCTCGAAGATAGTACCGAGAGCAAAAAGACTGGGCGGTTTTGATGTGAGAGGGGGAAACATTTCAAACATCACTGAACATTCCTCTGGATTCTCGTATCTTCGATTCCGCCATGTTACATTGCCTCGGCTTTTTGGCGTTTGCTTTTCCTTCCAAGATCAGGGGACAGTGTCTCTGCTCCTCTCAGACACATTCTCCTACACCACCTGTTTTGTTGTGTTTTGGATTTAATAAATAATGATATTGGGTTCCCTAATTTTGAATAAATTAATTTTGTACACCTGTACTTTCAATTTCTTTCACATGGTGGCAAATTAACGATTATGTTTGGTGAAATACAAATTAGAGCACTGCAATGTTCGTGTTGAATCTCTAATATGACTACCATCCCTCGGACCAACAATACCTCGTAGCTTCATTCCCATGGCTCTTTTCTTATTTTTTCATGACAGATTCAAAAGCCATTTGCATGATCCTTAACGCCTTTCCCTGCTCCACTCAAAAAGCATGCTTTCCGGTTGAAAGTCACCGTCGTTTCCACGGCACTGCAATTTAGTTTCTCCTCTTCTTCTTTTTCCCACGCTGAAAGATACCGATTTAATCACAGAAAAAGTATTGAGTGAGCTTGTGCAATTAATTACTGGCAAAGAATTTGCACTAGTAACCAACCTTTCCCTTCGAAGCGGTGGGTGCTGGAGGAATATCAGGCCCCCCCTCACTCTCTGCTCCATCCTCAGAAACAATCTCTGCATCAATTGGTGTAATAGGTTTCATTTCATCTGCACCACCAGATCCCCCAAATCCAACAGCTCTTTCATTCATTGGTGTTGGGTTAAAGTCAGTCGTACGAGCCACCGTCATTGAGGGTGACGACGCTGCTGCCGAGCCGCCACTGCTAATTTCAACCGTAGGCATTGTGCTGCGAACATACATTGTAGTTGCAGTTGTCACTATATTGTTAACCACCCAGTAAATGCCAAGAGCTGCAGGCACATTCAATGCAAACCAGCCAACCATGAATGGGAGAACCTTCAAGATAACGTTGGCTTGTTGCTGTTGTGGATCATCAGTTTTTGGTTGCATAATGTTCATGGAAATGACTTGAGAAATTGTGAGGAAAATAGGAATGCTGAGAAAGGCAATGGTGTCTTCCCATCCAAGCGAAGGTACACCATCAACCCTTGCCGATCAACGCCGTCACCAAATGACCTCATTAGATAAAAAGCCGAAGATGCAGGGAAGAAAAAGCCACTTAGTAAACTCACCAGTTCTTGAACAACCAGTCAGATCCATGTGCAGGATCGGCTCCATAAGTTGGGCCTTCAAGGTTGGGAAGAAAAAGGAAAGGTTCGTCCAAAGCATTCTCCTTGGCCAAGTTCAACACGGCCCGATAGAGACCAATGAAGATTGGAATTTGAGCAAGACTAGGAATGCATCCTGCAAGTGGGTTGACCTCGTTTTGCTGGTAAACTTCGGCAATCTTTTGATTCATAACCTCAGGGTTGCTTTGATATTTGGCTTGCAACGCTTTCACAGTTGGTTGAAGAGCCTGTTTTGAGAGAGAAAAGTTGCGATCAATAATAGGTGTGGCACTTGTAAATCCGTCCAATTACGAAAAAAATGAGGTCAAAATCTTACCTGCATTTTATTTGTACTCTCTAACTGGCTTTTAGTCAACGGGAAAGTCAAAAGCTTGATGACAACTGTCATGGCAATAATGCTGACTCCCCAAGCATCCTCACTCAATCCAACACTTGTCAATGCTGTGTGGATTAATTTGAGCAATCCCTCAATTGGACCCGTCAAAAATCCGAACCACCCGTTGTCATCACCAGTTGGCGCTGGGGCTGCGTCCATAGGGACTACTGAAGATGCGGCAGTCACTGCATCAACGGCGGCATCTGAAATATCTCCATCAGAAAGCAAAAGGGATGAGAAGAAATGTCGAAGAGAATCAGCATGCTGGGGGGCGTCATGTAGGAAAGACGGATCGACTGCCATGGAAAGCTTCGACTTCGCTGCTACGGACGACGCTCTGAAAGTTGTAGGAGGAGCAAACGCCGAAGCGGCTGGTGCCGAGGTAAGAGCGATCAACAGGATTGGTGTCTTCATTTTTTAACGTGTGGGTATTCCTTTTCCCAAGTTTTTACGATATCAGCAGCGTCACCTTTGTTGAAGCCCAAAGATGTGATCAAGGAAAAGGTTGTCAACACTTCCTCGCTCTGGTCAACACGGTCGTCAATAGCAGGCTGAGCTGAGTGCTGAGTCAAAAAATGGTTCAACAAAAAAATCATTCAACAATCAACACAAAGCAACACTTCTTGTAGCTAAGCTTAGCTCTAGAGGTGTATGGTATGGTAGGTAATAAGTAGGTATTGTACCTACCTACTTACTTAGGAGTAAGTAGTACTGTAGTATGGTAAGAAGTATGCTATGCATGGTAAGTACAATATTAGAGACAATCCAGTTGTATCGCCCTGAGCTGTATCGCCCAATATATCGCCCGCCCAGTAGACCATGATATATTTTTTAGGCTTAGTATCAATTCTACATACACGTGTCTCGTTTTTTTTAATATTTTTTGTATTTCAAGCAATCACACCATTTTATTTGGTCCAAAAATGAAACTATCTAAATTCAAAATTTAAACTATCTAAATTAATTTTTGGCCCCAAAATTTGGAACGTATTTTTTTAACCCAAACGCCAACCCCTCATTTTACAGCGCCATTACTCATGGCAATGGCAATCCAGCCAATGACAAGTCCATTGACGTTCCGCTTCGAACGGAACAAATTCTTCACCCGCGCATCACCCCTTCCCCCCCCCGTTGAAACATCATCTCCAACATTATATCGGTTCGTCCGGCGACTGGGATTTCAATCAGTTTGTTGCGTTTGGAGAAATAAATTTTCGAAGCAACAGTACGCCCAGCAGCAGCCAGCAGCAATCTCATCGCAGCAGCACTCCCATCGCAGCTATCCGTCGACACAGCTAACTTTTTTAATTGAATAGATTCATATTCATTAAGAATTGGAAAGGTGAGCTCAATGATGACAGAGCAAGCAAGAGACGGACGACGGACGACATTGTCAGTTAGGGCGACGATCGAGGCAATGGACATGGACACGGACGACGTAGGCGATGGACATGGACATCAGGTCGATGGACATGGACATCGGGTCGATGGAGGTTGCGAAGAAAAGACGTTCGGTACAGACAACGGTCGTTGCGAGGAGGCGATGGATACGGACGACGTTGGTGGCGATGGGTACGGACGACGATCGTGGCGATTGGTACGGACACGAGGGTGGCGACGTGGACGGTTAAAGATTGGGGATATGGAGATGGCCACGATGTTAATTGTGGTGATGGAGATGGCCTCGACGTCGATCGAGGTGATAATGCAACAATTAACCAACGAAGACAATGGAAATCTGAACGCAAGCTGATCGGATCGAATTTACGTTTCGTGAATCTCCGGGCTTGCGGTTTCGGAAAGTACATGGTCGTTTGAGGTTGGTTGTTGAATGCCAACCCATCATCTTAAATTTTCCGTCCTCCCCCATGAATGGCCTCAGTTATCAAAAATTCTAGTGCATAAACTATTTTAATTTTTAGTATTTAATCTATTTCTTTTTAAGACAATTACTATGGCATTGATGACGACAATGGTTCTTGAACTCCAAGAACATTGTCAGTGGTGCTGCCATAATAGTATCTACTATGGTGTTTGTGCTGGAGCAGACTACTTTCTACTTGTGTTTGTGTTAGTTGAATTATCTACCTAGCCTTTTTTACTAGTTAAACATTCATGTTTTTAAATGGCTAAGACTAAAATTATCTAGTGTTTTTAAGTAGTGTTTTTGGCACATGATAATAATATTATTATCATGTGCATGGGTGCATGACAACAGTATATATTGTACTGCCAAAGTACTTACCTTCTAACAAACGCGGTACTTATGTACTTACCTACCATAAGAAGTACCTATTCCTAACTGTATTTTACTAGTGTTTTTTTGGCGCATGATAAGAAATAATAATATTATGTTATCACGTGCTTGCGTGCATGACAATAGTAATATTGTACTTACCTAAGTACCTTCTAAAGAACAAGGTACGTACCTACAATAAGAAGTACCTATTCCTACCCATACTTAGCTAGCTAGCATGTATGGCAATTAATTGCATGTGCACGTGCATGCATCTGATGCGCATGCATTAAGAAGAGGGGAATGTGGTCTGTCCTTGAACGGATGATATAAAAATGATTGAATAAAAAATAGATGTGCAAAAACACTGATTGAGCAATATGGTCATTATATAGAATTGAAAAAAGTGGGCGATATATTGGGCGATACAGCTCAGGGCGATACAACTGGAT
>JALLOT010004220.1:0-10493 GCA_036939595.1 Thalassiosira livingstoniorum | reverse complement strand
CACCTATTTCTGAAAAAATAAGTCCTAATATCTGTTTAAACTTATACCCAACCAATTTTATACATTTGTTTTAAGTTTCAGCTTTGGCGACCCTTTTGATAATTATATCATTCTATTTGGAAAAGAGAGAATGATAATTAAGAAACACTTTTTATGAATTGCAGTGGTTGCTGACAGGCTTATTGAATTGAAGCTTGAAGTACAGTTATTAAGATTTATTTTGCATCAGCTCTTTGAAAAACCATACACTGTCAGTGAGAGGAAAAGAAGCTCATTTTTGCATACTTCTCATCTTCTTGATAGGAAATTTATCTTGGTTTGTTTTGAAAGTTATATCCTCTCTAAAATGTGAGTATGAGATGATGCAGGGACTCTAGTGCATCTCTTCAATGTGTCATAGATTGAATTTTAGTTCAGATATTTTGGCTATAGATAGTGGATGGAATATCAGGCATCATGCAAAGTATTTTTCAAGCATTATTGAAATTCTAAAAAAAAGATTCCCCAACTAGTAAATCTTTGGCTTTATCTCATTTCCCCCCTTTGCTATTGCTATATAGGAAGAATGGATTGAAATAAAAATTTGTCTTCACATAACTTAGATTGAAATAGTTCCATCTCAATAGCAGCATTTTGGTCAGAATAAGAATGGGGGCCATTTCTTGTATGTTACTCTTGTTTTCATATTGATATAAGATGTTATAGTTAGTTCTGATTTCATTCTTTAGTATTGTTTCATTTTCAACAGAAGCACATTGACATTGAAGCAGTGAAGAAAACTGTGTTTTGAGTAAAGACCATTTGTTTGTATGATCTCAATGTGGAGCTGAACATAAGTCTCTATTTGGTATTTTTTCCAAGAACAATCAATCATTTGATTGAGCTCTATTTCTTTTTAAATGACAGTAAATCTCTAGAATGTATATTTTGACACAACAGCACACCAAAACAATGGTTCCTTTTGTTGACACAATACGGTAAAATACTTTGATTAGATATTACTTTTTCATTCTTGTCAGATATTTCTAAAAAAGGTTACAAACCCAATTTGACACAAACTATACAGCTACAATTTGCATGACACATCAATGTATTCTAAACCAGTCATTATAATATATTTTTTAGCAATTAAATGATTCATAAGAAGGGAACATTAATAAAAGGATTTAACCCTACAAAAATTGATTACACTGTTTGATGAGGTGTTCAGAAGAATTTAAATTGGAAAATCATAGGGAGAAATGAGAGTCATTATCTGATATTTGACCTTTATAGCCAAAGGGAAAACATCAAATTCAAATTTCACAACATTTGATTCTTTATTAATATTATTGACAAGATATTTTTTTGTTTTTTCAATGTAATGATTTATCTACATAAATATATAGTTGCTTATTATCAGTGGCTGTAACAAACATTCAATCCACTGAAAACTGGTGGACCTCTTTACTCTTTCTGATAAATGTTTTTGACTTTACTCAAGCCCCTGAAAATAGGTTAACTTTTAATCCTGCAAAAAAGGTTTGAAAACTTTTAAACTCTATCAATCATCTTTATTTTGAATAAATTTTAATTCATTTGAAATTGTTAGAGTGGAAATATGTTTGTACATTGTTCTTGTTGTATTGGTTTGAAATAATCACCGACATGATACAGCACTAATGTTTTCTAATTTAGGTCATTTTAATCATTAGGGATATACTATATTAATTTTTATGGGTTTGTAAGTAGTAATCCAAGTTCTGTTGCATATGATGAATTAATTCAAAAGGTATCATAGTATTATCACATGCTTTTAAAAATTTTGAAAAAAGAAGGAAAATTAATAGGGATTGTTCATACATATGAAACTATACAGGTACCAACTTCTAGAAATCAGCAATTGAATAAAAAGGAATGTGATAAGCTAAAGTGATTTCTCCTAAAATATTTTGTTACACCTTAGTTGTATCAATCCAGTTGTATTCTAAGTGTTTTGAAAAAAATACATTGATTAGTGAGACAAAATAAGGTTTATTTACAAGGATGCATGTTTTAAAATGATATATATGCAGGGTTTAGATTCTGAGTTAGAATGAATTCTAGTAAGGACCAGATAGAAAAATAAAATATTAATATGACACCATCATTTGATTTTCATTTAAAAATTGCACGACAATGAATACCATCAGCTATGATGGTCAGAGGACAGTGAGAGTATATAAATATTAATTGCATACATTCTTTCAACAAGATCATAGCTCCCAATATCATCTGTGCTACAAATTGTGTAAAAATAAAGTTGAGTTTCAAGTGTCCTCTTTGAGAATTTTTGTGGCACCTCTTTGAGAATTTTGTAAGTGATCTAGTTGATTTAGTTGATCAACAATGGGTTGAATCAGCAATATTGGAAATATT
This sequence comes from Thalassiosira livingstoniorum, assembly GCA_036939595.1. Classification (NCBI taxonomy): domain Eukaryota; phylum Bacillariophyta; class Thalassiosirophyceae; order Thalassiosirales; family Thalassiosiraceae; genus Thalassiosira; species Thalassiosira livingstoniorum. The sequence goes on along the minus strand of JALLOT010004220.1, from coordinate 8,096 downwards.
AGCATTAAAAAGAAACATCTCTCTGGATCTCAGTAATATCTCATTTTCAGCAGCAAGTATTACAGTTTCTATTATAAAAATCATTGTTTTGCTCATGTAATGTTGAAATTTGATTAAAAAACATTTTTATGAATATATTTGAGTACAGTAGTATGAAAGGTGATTGCATAGAAATGTGCCTCTAAGTAAGATCTCCTAATTACTTTGATATTCATTGGGTCAAAATTGGATTGAGTAAAGACATCAGTTTTGATGATAGTTTTGAAGTAGAAAATAAAAGAGTTTTGATCTGACCTTGAGTAAACTCTATTTTTCAATAAATGTCGAAAAGATTGCTCACATGAGTAATAGATGCTCACAATACATATTGAGAATAATCTTGTAACAAGTAATGCCATCAGAATAATGATATCTTGAAAAAGTAGCTTCATGAATTTGTTATTACGGAAACTTATCTTGGTTATAGAAAGTACGGAGGATTATTACAAAATATTGACAGAGCAATTACCTACCATCTGAAATTGAGCATACAATGTGAATTATTTGTTTTTTTGTGGTAGAATTAAGATGTGAAACAACTTGAGATATTGAAACTAAAAATACATCAAAATACTTTTTATCCATCAAAATAAGATAAAATAGAAGATATGATTGGGGCTTGGGTGTATGACAAACATATGAAATTTGACTATGATCATTTAATTTTAAATCTCAATATATTCCAGACAATGCTGAAACCTGCTAAAAATGGTAGGTTCATGTACAAGCTTAGGAAGGTATATGCAAATTTTTATCAATACTGTTTCTACATTATTTCTAGAGGACCTTTTTCGTGTGATTTTTTGGAACCTCATAAGACCTCAAAAATCCATTTTTTGGCTCTCTACAGTAGTCCATTTTCATTGTCAAAGAATTCCAATGGCTGGTATGGTAAAACTATAGACTCATCTGATTTTCTATTTTTAGGTAGAGGATATTAGAGGAAGAGTAGTACTCCCACTATGGTAAATAATCTATGAGTTCAGTACAATTAATAATATCCAGATGGTCTGAAATCACCAACTTAAAATGTATTGTCTAAAATCATATATATTCCTACATGCTTAAATAGAGTATTATGACAGTCACCTGCCTACTCAAACTTAATCTTTGTTGAATTCCCAAAAAGATGTATGTAGAGGTTTTGATAGGAAATTAGTATGATTAAAAACCTACTGCTTTTGGTAGGTTTCAAAAAGGACAAATAAGCTTAAAAAAAATCTACCAAAAATGATAGGTTTCAAATTGTCTGGGATAGCATGTTTTTAAATAGAAACAACAATAACATCCTGGTTCCAAAAATACCAATATATGATAAAATATTAGAATCATTTTTGCAGAGTCTACATCTAAGGGCTCATATTGACCATTGACTTACTTAAAATTTTGCATTTCATTGTTAAAAGCAGTCCTGTCAGCTCCAATCTCACATAGCAGAACTGCTCACAACTGCTTGATGAGTCCCTAACTACTAAGTCCTGAGTTCATGGCCAGACATGGAAGTGTAGTTTTCTTCTCTAGCCACTCATAAAATATACATTCTCTTGTGCAGTTCAACAGAGAATATATATTAGGCATGACCTCAACAATGTGGGGGACTAGATTATCCACAAGGAACCAAACAAAAAACCTCACCCAAATCAATAATCCACTTGGAGAGGGCAGCATTGGCTACTTGGCTATCACAATGATGTCAGAATCATATGCAACCATGACCAAAACACCCTTTGCCCCCCATGAACCTGGTAACCATAGTCTACCCTTTCAGGGCATCAAGTAAACTAATGGCATGAATGAAAACCCAACACAACATAGACCCAAGGGCCTTCCTAGAATATTGGGTCATTGTTTGAGTCAGATTCAACCAAATGTTAAGAGCAATTGACAAAAAATACTACAAAGAACTCAACAGCCCAATATCAAAATATTGTGACATCACTGTTGAACAATTTCTTACCCACATAATAAGAATGGATAGGACCTCAACAGTAGCAGAAATGGAGATCATTGTAAAAAAGTTAAACACCTCCTTTGATGTAAACGGTCCAATTGAGGTGTTTTTTGTTGAAAAGTGCAAAGAAATAACTAAAGATGCCAAGCACCCATTCAAAGAAAACCAGATGTTGTACACAACTATTTAGCCCATCAGAGTCAGCAGAAAGTTTCCCATAGCACCTCATAGTTGATAAAAAACTAGGGAAGTCTGGGGACATGGTATATATTGCGACTTTGGGAGGTTGATTAATGGTACTGAAACAATTGAAAAAGGAACTCAAACAATGATAGCAAACCCCAAATCAAAGTTCCCAAAAGGTGAAAAATCATAGTCAAGCCCAAGAAAGAGTGAGCCTAATATTGGGAGGTGACCAAATCAAATACTGTTTCAAGGTTACAACAAGTACAACTGATATGCCCACATCCAAAATTCTTTTCAATCATGTGGTGTCCACACAAAAGGATGTTTTATGTTGATGGATATTATTTTTTCATCACAGCACGCCAATGCAAATTATTTTCTATGCATGAATCAAATCTGAAATGTTCCAACAAAAGTTTCTTGAAAGAGAAAAAACCAATATAGCTCACCTACTTGATGACTACGGGTACTTTTATTCTGAGGTCCAAAAGGGGATGTATGGAAATCTTACCACTGGCAGGAAGGCATCATCTTAAGTTCAATGCTACCAGGAGAGTAAAAACTCTCTACACCTTTGGTCAAGCAAAAAAAACAATCAAATTTGTATCAGTAGTGGATGGCTTCAGGTTGGAGTACACACATGAAAATGGCACAATCCTCCTCTGTGTAATTACTCTATTGTGGGATTACCTGCAATGACATGTCACCCTTTCCCTCCAAGGATTCTCTGACAAAGTCCTGAAGAAATTTGGGCACAAGAAACATTTCAGAATGCAACACTCATCCCATCCAGCATTGGTATCTGTATTTGGCCTAAAAACCCAAAATCTTCCCAGTAGAAATCACCAAGTCCCTCGGCAAAGCCACAAAAAAGCAAATCCAATCCATATGTGATTATCTTTTGTTTTATGTATGGGTCCTGGACAGCATCATGATAAAAGTCATCCATGTCATTATCAGAAAACAAGTGGCCCCATCAGAACTTACAAATAAGTGAGCAGACCAGAAATCAGTTCTTGGACTACAATGTGACCCATCCCAATGCTGAGGTCTGCTACTATGATAGTGACATGGTTTTAGAGACAAACATTGACTCAAGACATGCTAATGATCCAGATGCAAAGAGCACAAGAGATTTTATTTTTATCTTGGGAAGCAGCAGCAACCAAAGGACCCCCAATTCAATTGTGGCACCAGTGGGTAAGTCTGAACTAGGTAGCTTGCGTGAAAATTCACAGAGGTTAATGATTTAAAGATTTACACTTGTGGATCTGGGACTTCCTCAACCTTTTACTCTCATCTATGTTGACAACACTACAGTGGTAGGGATCAAAAATCACACCATCAAACAGAAATGTTCACGAGCCATGAATACCAGATACCTTTGAGTCATAGACTAGGTAGACAACAATAGTATTTGAATAATGTGGGTGACTGGATTAAAAAACTTGGAAAATTATGAAAAAATTTCCAATTCATCACATCAAAGTTCGACTGTAATATGTTCATCTTCATAGCTCACTTTGTATTCTGGCTCTAGCCCCTGCACCTCAGGATCTGGAAGGTTGTGTTAAACCCTGTCCTGCCAGCTCCAGTCTCACATGGCAGAACCACTCACCACTGTCAGGTGAGCCTGTAGCTGCTGTGGCCTGAAATCATGGCCACACCTCGAGGCGTAGCTTTCAGCTTTAGCCACTCATAAAATAGATATTCTCATCAGTCACTAGATCTGTTGTCTTGTGTAGCTCAACATCCAATGGCCATTTGTATTGAGCCATGTGATAGGGGTGTTTGATACGATCAATAATTTGCCTAGTCACTTGATGTGAGTGCCCAAATTAAGTCTGTTGCCAATCAAGGCCAAATATAAAATACTTCCCACAACAAAAATATATGTTTGTAGCAAAGTAGGTAGTGCATCTCCAATTGTTGCTCGTCTGTAATGTCTTCTTTGTCAATTTCATTATCTGGGAGATAAATGGTATAAAAATGGATTTTTTTTACACTTAACATGTTTTGTTTATCCATTTGGCATTTTGCATTGATTTTATCATGTTAGGACTCATTGTGTAGAATTTTTAATCCTTACATTTTCTTTAACATGGTTAGTTTCAGTATCAAATTGTATTTATATTTTAAAAATGACACATGACGGCACACATTCAAATTTGCTTTTGCTATAATATGGCACAAATGGTAAGGTTTAGTTCCTTTTGTTGTCTGTTTTTGGTTTCCCGGCTCTTATTCTTAGCAAAGGGCGTCTTGTCATACAACTACATTTTGAGTCATGTACCATAATTTTTATACACATGAAGAAAACTGCAAGAGTTCATTCAAAACATAAAAAAATGTTTCTCTTATAATAGGATTCGATCCTATTGAAAAAAGGGACCATGTGAGTAGTGAATGCAATATTCATAAAATTTAGTGATACATGAATTGGAGTCAATATTTCAATGGGATGATAAAAAGTTTGGATCATGAAATAAGTTTCTCATGCCAATAAAAGAAACAAAAAGTAGGATAGTCTGTGAAAGGTCTGTGAAGGAAACTCACAGATACTGATGGAACAAGTAGGTACTAAACATCTAAAACCTCATTGTCATAACGTGGTGATATCTAAAATGTAAAGTGAAAAAAATACTAAAATGGCCCTTTATCTGAAGGAACACTATCGTTTCTGTCAGGTTTTATATATCTGTGCGCACAAAGCAGAGACTAAAAATCTCTGCATTTCATATACTACTTTACAATAAACTAATACGGATAATATGCAAGCCTACACAAACCCAGAATGACTACCATTTCTACGAATGAGCCCCTATGAATGAGTTCCATCTCTAGTTCTTTTTAGGAATGTGCTTCGAACACTTCGAGTGCTTCATGTGCTTCTAACAGTGCTTCATGAGCTTCGGAAGCGCTCAGAGCTCACGAAGCAACGGTAGCCACAATGGAAGGAACAATCGACAAGTACCTCCCATACAACTCAATGGCATCTGGATACAATCCCAACCGATGGTGGATTCTCGCGGCATTCAGATAGATGCATGCCTTTTCTTGGTTGGTGATTTTTGCGGTCTTGGCAGTCTTGATGGTCGTGTTTGGTGCAGTTGTTGTAGGACCAGTGCTCGTGGTGCTTGAAGTGCTCGTAGTGCTGTCCGTATCGCTGATATGATTCACCTGGCTCAGCTTGCGCTTCTTGTGGTTAGATTGCGTGTCGTGCTCATCGTGCCCGGTGTTCTCACCATCTTCGTACTGCCTTTTGCGACCATTGTACTCCCCGTCGTCTTCTTCCTCGACTTCTTCCTGTTCCTCACGATCGATAATCAAGAACGCATCTTGCAACATCCAAATGGCATCGTCGAATGCTCCACACTTTGCCAAATGGCACACCGCGTTGTTCGCGTGCTCGATTGGAGACGGCGAAGAGCGCGAAGACGACGAGGACAACTGGCTCGTCACCTGGTCATTGTGGTCTCGAAGTGCCCGGCTCACCACACTCGCCTCACTCGCCTCACTCGCCTTTTCGAGCAACAGGCACGCCATTTGGAATTGGTTCCGAGAGTGATAGATGGAAGACATGCTGATGAAGACTTGGATGAGGAGTGACAGTGGCGCCCTCCTGCCCTCCCTGCCCTCCCTGTCCTTACTGCCCTCTGGTTCGCGGAGGAGCTCTCGGAGCTGGGCGATGTATCGATTCAGATGATTGCTTTGAGATGCCAACCGATCGTTTTCATCGACAACCTGACCAGGTGCTCCAATTTGAGAGGCTGGAGAGGCTTTAGAGGCTGGAAACGCTTGAGAAGCCTGAGAAACATGAGATACCTGAGAAACCACCCTATAGAGCTGCGCAAACGCCGAGAGAAACTTGACCGCGTTCTTATAATGATCGAGGCTCTTCTCGAGCTCTCCCTTCCGATGGAGCGAGGTGCCAATTTGAGCGTGGAGCGCGCCTGCTTCCGAGTAGAGATGGGTGATGGCTTCGTGTTGGTGGTATTGGTTGTATTGGTTGTCAGAGTTGGATTGGTGGTATTGCTTGTCGGTGTTGTTCCGTTCATCATTTGCCTTGGCTGTGTTGGTTGAGTTCGCTGCATTGGGCGAACTGACCCTGGCGTTCAAGGACGAAGCTGGCTTGACGATGCGAGTGTCTACTACCGCACCAAACGCACCATTGTCGTCACGCACCGAACCTGCCTTGGGACTGGCCGTGGAAGAGGTGGCGGAGGTTGCAGATGTGGAAGAGGGTGCAGACAAGCCCAACCCCACCAGACTGAAGTAGGTGGGGCAAAAGGCAACTCCGTTCGGTTTACTGATGCACATTGTAGTAGTAGTGTATTGTGTTCTTTCTTCCTTTATTCTTCCAGCTTTGTTTCAAAGTGTTATGTTCCAATTTTCAATCCAATTGCGTGTTGGAGAAAAATAATTATGAATTGATTGTGATTGTGAATAATACTAATATGCTTCCGCACACTTGATGGATGGAAATAAGAAGATGCCACCAGATGCAACCGTGAATTCAGGAACCAGGAAATGGCCATTTCGCAACAAACAATTTTGTTTGTGACCACACTGGGCAATAGAACAATCCTTAAGTAGATAGAGAATAATACCGACCTGATAGTATTGGCATCAAGAAACAAATAATCAAAGCGGTTGAAAGATGTTGAGACCTGTCTTGAAAATGATGACAATAGATGACAATGCAATCACCGCATGCAGCGCAGAATGCAGCCACGAATTGTATTGCTGTTGTCTGCAGTTGTTTCTTGCACAGGGATACCAAGAGTTTTAAGGGCAGTTAGTTTGTGCTGGTTTGTGCCTTGTGCCTTGAATGAATTTGATTCACCAGAATAGACCAGAATGCACACCCCATTTAATTATTTGTCGCGGAAGCTTTCGGAAGTGTTGTTTTGAAAGTATATTACTTCCTCTGTACCACAAATAATTGAAGAATAGTCCTTTGTATTGTTCTAAAAAAATTTGACAATCATTGAGTACCAGCTCCTATCCCTAGCCAATGGACCTCCCGACCATGATGGAATCAGTCTTGATGAGATTGCAATACATGGTTGTTCATCTTATCTGCTCTCTATGGATATGATCAGTGTCAGTTATCTACCTTTGGAAAAGAAAGCACTTGACAAATTTTTACTTCCACGTGCGCAATTTTTTGTGAAAACACAATAAACGCGCGAGATTGCACTAAGAAGAGACGGACAGACAATGCCCATGGGTGGAGTCTAATGCCCACATATATTTTCTACGCTCTACATCGTAGAGGGGTACTTAGGTAGAAAATTATTATTGATACAATCGTTCACATACAAGCGTTTTGATACAAACTCTACAGAGGTAGAATAAAGTACTTGATGAAATAATGCATTCTTTTCCAAAGGTACCATACAATACCGTACCATACTTCTACTTCGGAACGCAAGATGTCCCAGACTTCTTAAGCAGAAACTGACTTGGATTACTCCTCTTCCTCGGAATAGAGAGTAACACTTTACCTAAAATCCCATTATTATACCATAACATACCATAACATACCATAACATACAATACAATACCATAACATACAATACTATACCATAACATACAATACTATACCATACCATGGTGTATAATAAAATATCGTACTCGTACTGCATTATATTAGTACCTAAAATAACAAACATTGTACTATTGGGAGCATGCAGAGTATCAGGTACCATACTCCTACTAAATAAAAAATAAACCTCGTGTACAACTAGAGAGGAGTATCTAGCTGAAACACGGTTATGGTAGCACAATGGGACAAATTATCTTGACATTCTCCCAGATTCTCCGTACTTTTTTTATCAAGGCTTCTGTGTACAATCATACCTACCTTAACGATATGTATTACTCCCTCTGTTCCTCATAAAAAGGTCACTTTGAA